>CM060860.1:3755011-3928170 GCA_030737845.1 Acorus calamus
GCCCACGTTGCCGCCGCACCTGCCGCACGCCGCACCTAATCGGCCCCGTGTATATATATATATATATATATATATATATATATATATATATATATATATATATATATATAGGGAAGTGATTACGTGCGGTCGTGCGGTCGGTGCGTCCGCGATCACGGGCCGTCGATCACGGGTCCATCGCATCGGACGGTCGGGTGCGAATCACGTCGACCGTTGGATGCGATGGACCCGCGATCGGACGGCCCACGACCGCGACCGCACGACCGCACCTCATCGGGCGCGTATATATATATATATATATATATATATATATATATATATATATATATATATAAAGAGCACCGATTAGGTGCGGCGGCCGCACCGTGCGGCGTCGACCACGGGCCGTCGATCACGGGTCCATCGCATCGGACGGTCGGGTGCGATTCACGTCGACCGTTGGATGCGATGGACCCGCGATCAGACGGCTGCCGCACGGTGCGGCCGCCGCACCTCATCGCGGTCGTATATATAAATACTTAAAAAAACAAAAGGTAAGTTGTCATGTGAAAGTAGTCTCATCATTCAAATTGAATGGTACGTACGTGTCATGGAAAAGAGAGAGAGACAAGTGAAAAGAAAAGATAAAGAGAAAGTCACGGATGATTCTGGATAAATACATCAAGGAATATAAATAAAGTTGGTGTGTTCCCCACTGGATCTACTTATATATATGCACACTAAAAAATAAAAGCTACCACTATTTGTTATGATTTCTTGTTGGACACGTGAACATTCAGTTGGGAGGTTCTACTCAACATAATGTGTCCTCTAAAGCTTCTGTTTATTTGATTTTTACTATATTTTTTTAATTAGGAAGACAAGGTGGGGACCCTCTATTTTTTTGCACTCTTGTTTGTATTTGTTTGAAATAATTAGGAGCTGAAATTCTTGGCACTGCAAATTAATATGCATTGGCATCACTAGCAATTCACGGATACCATATGGTTTAATTTCATGTGCCTCTTAAAAAAAAATTTCAATTGTTTTTTTTTTCTCTCAAAATGACAGCCAAATCTGATCTTTGTCGGATAGTGAACTTGACCTGTAGATCCCCTGAACGTTCTCCGATGCGCATCGTAAACTGTGCGAGTCTCTAATACCGGCGGAGCCACCTGAATTGCACACTCATTATTCCCTAGCAAAATTAATTTTAAAACTGATTTTATAAAAAAATTAAAGTTTTAAATTTTTTTTATAGCTTTTATTTTAATTTTTCTGTTTGAAAACGGGTTTAGAATAAACAATTTTCTGAAAATCTAAAAATTATTTAAACTCGTTTTCAATCAGACCTAACAGAAACAATCTATAACATCACTTTATATGTAATTTGATTTATAGATTGTATAGTTCGATTCATAGATTGTATGTGCAATTTGATCTTACTCACTTTAAGCTGCATGTGTAGTCCGGCCTGACTAGATCCGGACTCACTTGAGTGTTGGATACTATTTGACAGCCGCTGCATCAGTGTCACAATTTACATGTTTTTCAACTTCTGATGCCACGTGAAACAAGGAGGAGGGGACACGTCGCATCTTTGTTGTGGAGTTTTTCAGCCACTACAGGTGTATATACAGCCACAACAAAATATTGTGGGGGCATAATAATATATGTGGGTGGGTCATATAATATAAACTTTAATATGTTACGTACGCAATCACAAGTTGGCAACTACAAATATAATGCTGGTAGTACTTGTCATTTTTTTTCTATGGTGGAGGTACATACAATGCACAAAAATCACTATCCATATATTATTCTGCAAGTAGACTGCATTAATTTGTTTATTTGTGAAAACCTTGCATGAACATGATGTCTCTTGTAGGCCTCTCCTCGGACCCCATGTAATCTCTGTACATCGAATATTTTCTATCCTTAACCATGTTTTTTTGGGGGTACAAAATAGTCTGTTGTTGTCATTGCAACAACATTTTTTTCATCCTTTTCAATTTTATTTTGTTGTAATTATTTTGGACTGAGGAACTTCTCTCAGCTGTAATTACTTAAGATAGCAATGAAAAAATTCTTTCTAAACCACCCAAAAAAAACAACATTTTTTTTAATAATTATTTGATTTGATGAAGCTTATTATTTGTCCTACTGTTATCATAATGTCTCTATTATCGATCGAGTTGTATTTGATTTTTGAATAACATTATGCAACTGTATTATTTATTGTACGTTCAAAAAAATAAGGTTGGTGACAATTTAATGAAAGCTTTTTATTAGAGTAATACATTGTCTGCATCTGAATAGATGTAATTATTTAGTTTTATCAATTCTTACATTTAATCTATTTTACCCTCTCTTTGAATGTAATCATTGGTGGTTTGCATCACCCATGATATTATCTTTGGCTAAATTTCTGTTTAATATATTATTGACAAACTAAGTTTTAATTAAGGTTTTATGATTAGGGTTGAAGGTTTTGATTCTTCTATGCTTATATAAAAGAGGCGATTAGATGTTCTCTAAGAACTCGGATTGGATCCATATGGCATTGTCATTCCTAGCTAATTAGAAATTGATATATGACGTCTCATATGTTTAGAATATAAACTAGATTTGTGATATTTTTGGTCATGTGCCAGTCTCTCATTAATGTCTGATGAGATCTCCAAATCTTATTTGTTCACAACTCCTTTGCATGTTTTTCAGCTCTTCATTATTATGTAAAATAGATGTGCTAAAAATTAAATAGGTATGCCTTAGCCTTCTTCAGCTTTTAATTACGTGATTGCGCAGCTTTTGCGATTGCACGAAGTTGATTCTGTAATCTTGCAACCAAACAGTTTTACAATCATAACTTCCTATAAACAGATTTCAAGCAAATAGTATAAAAAAAACTACGATTTGATAAAACTGGGGAGAGGTTGTTTCCTGCAGAATCAATTTTAAACCTAACAATCGAAAAAAATCAATTTCGCAATCGCATTACGAAACGCTACTAGCACCATTTAGAATGGAATGGATTTTGCATTTGCGAACACAGTGTTTAGTTATCAGTTTTAATAGCTATTTTTTAAATTCAGCTTTGATTTCAAATTTTGATTTTTATGTTTTTAAAAAATCAACAAAATAACTCCTATGATAATAATAAAAAAGATAGGCTGAGAGTAACTTTCTAGAATTGGCTTCAAACAGGGAGAGGGAATATTCTATGATATTTTTTTAGTCCCAAAACTTAATACTTTACAGAGAGGAAAACAATTTATATAATATTTCACTATCTTGTTGTTGCGAAATTAATGTTGTCTGTTGGTATGGGTCACCGTCTATGCATCTAAAACTAATATATGTACTGACAAAAAAATAGTACCCCAACAATTCAAAAAAAAAAAAAAATGTTCGGTGAAGCCATGTGTATAATCAACTTATGTCAAAATTTTAAGTATTTCTTTATTTTCAAGTGACTAGTGGTAAAACAGAGCAATAAAAAAACTATAATGTGTTCATTATGCAATCATTCTTGTAGTACTAAGATAGCACATGAAATCTCTTATAGTACACTTGTATGTACTGTGTTTTTTTATATAATATATATTTTATTAGATAATATAAATTTTTAAAAAAAATTATAAAATATTGGACGTACAGTAAAAATAACTGAGCATCAACATTTTCCAGTCTATTCCGAGATTTTTTTTTTGCACCCTACTTGACTTGACATTGATGGATGTTAGTTAACAGTATATAAGATTTAATAGTGTATGTAGGATACATAACAACATACATTAATATATATGATATATAACAATGTATGAGTTAATAATATATTTACACAAAATGTATTATAATATACGAAGAGGCATAACTGTCAATCTAAGGGTGTTTTGATACGCTGAAAATGTCTATGTACTTAAGAAATTAAAAAAATTAATTAGAATTATTATTTTTTAAATAAATTAAAACATGACTGCAAATTGAACACAATAACGAACTAATGTAATAATATTTTCTTTTCCCTGGCAGATATGATGGATAAGGCCCATGGATAACGACTACATTGGATTTAGCCCATTGTATTTATAGAGCCCATCAATTGGGCTTTTTTAGGTGTGATGGGCTTTTTTAGGTGTGCTGATACACGTAGTCCGTTTTACAGCTCTATACATAGGGCTGCAACTTGGGTTGGGTTGAACCCGAATCCGACAGGTTGAACCTGATTTTTACATGGGTTGGATTGTAAAAATCGGGTTCGGATTTGGATTCGGGTTGGCGAGTTCGGGTTGAGTCAACAAATCGGGTTGGGTTCGGGTTGGCATCACTCACAACCCGACCCAACCCGAATCCAGAACATCGTGACCGTTCAATCTCAAGCTATCTAATCTGGACTGTTCAAAAATTAAAAAACCCTACCCACACATAACCCTAGCCGTCACTCCCTCTCTCCCTCTGACCCCCTCCTCCTCCACGGCTTCAACGAAGATGACTCCTCCCCCTACGACATCGTCTCTTTTTCTCCTCTCGATCAGATCTGTGACGGATCGAACGATGAGGCCTCTGTCGATTGGCGGCCGTCTCTTCCTTCCCCAGCGATGATGCTCTGCGATCTGCTAGATCCGGATGGTGGCGATTTGTTTCCGAATCCGCCTCGTGAAGAAGGTGGAGGAGGTCGTCGATGCATTCTCTGTCCGAGGAATCACGAATTCATCGACGTGATCGCCGGACCGGTTGGGGAAGCGGTGATCCGAGGAGGTACATTGTGGATCTGGACTTCGCGGGGCAGTTCGAGATCGCGAGGCTGACAGCGGAGTACGGGAGGGTGATGGAGGCGATGCCGAGGGGTGGTGGTAGTGTAGGCAGAGGGGCTGCGGAGGGCGGTGAGGGCCGTGGCGGAGGCCGCGAGGATGTTGATGAAGGTTGGTTGGGTTGGGTCGGGTTGACAGATTGATTTTATTTAATTATGGGTTGGGTTCGGGTTAGAGCAATCCGGGTTGGAAATCAGGTTGAGTTCGGATTGACACCAACCCGCTCGAGTTGCAGTCCTACTCATACGCTATGATAACATAGTATATACTATACTATTATAGGGTATGGGGTTCTATCATAATGTATGACAAAAAAAATGTATTTTTTCACCATGAAAAAAATACATTATTGTATCTCAGTATATACTTCATTTCGTATAACAGCATATACTTCAAAGGGTGAGTTTCTAATTAAAAAAAAACGAGATGGCTGCAATTGGGGCTGTAATGGAAGCTACATGTATCTTTTCCCCTTTTTAAAATAACTTTCCTGCTCGTCCATCATGTACATTAAACGGATGAGCACTGAAACATTCAATCTGTTTTAAAGCCAATTCAGGAATGGTCTCTCAACCGTTTATACACTGTGATAATATAATAACTACACTGTCAAAATATACAAAAATTAAAATTTTCTATATTTTCAAAGAAAAAAGGACATCAGTTATTTACAGTGTATATTACTTTTCATAACAAAATGTAATTTAATGGGTAAGTGTATATGTTAAAAAAAATCAGTGAGGATTATGGATGAATCTGCAAACAGGGCCAACATATCATTTTCCGAAGTAGTTTCAGGCGTTTGCAAACATTGAATTCAAGCCCATTTTATTTAAGGAGTTATTACACTCGATTTTTTTTTATAATCTAAAATATAGTCCTATATACATTATCTGAAATCCAGTTAATCATGTCTAATAATGTATATATTTCATTAAAAAAATTATTATACTTATTAAAAATGAGTTCATTTAATTTGAAATTGAGCGATATACATTTTTTTATCAAAACATATATCTTGACATTTCCAAACGAACTATAAAATGATGTTTATATTATTTTCTAAAAAATGAAAACATATGTGCATGATATGCGTTTTGGAATATAAAAAAGGCCGAGTGTAACATTTTTCTTTTATTTATGAGCCCTACCAATTGGGCATATCCATCATACTCCAATTGCGTAAAACCATCTTGCCAGCCCATCATCAATAATCAGTCAGGAGCGCTGATACGCTTGGTTTATTTTATAACCTCATATGTTATGATGATGTAGTATATACTGCACAATCATAATGCATGGGGTTATATCATAGTACATGGCGCAATTTTTTTAATTTTTTTATTTGAAAAAAAAATATTAATATATCTCAGTATATACTTCAATTCATATAATACACTTCAAATGGACAGTGTATGATTTTAAAAAAATTGCTATGGATAGCAATTGGAGCTGCTATAAGGGCTGAACATATCATTTTCCGTCAGTCGGACTTCTCCAACCATCTATATCACTAGGGATGGGAAACTGTTACACTCAGTCCATTTTCTAATTCAAAACATAGATCATATATGTTTTCATTTTTTAAAAATCGTATGATGCATTTAATGAAGTAAATATTTTTATAAAATATATACCCCAATTCATTAAATGATATCATTTATAAAATAATAAAAAATTCCCAAGGAGATATATATCTCAAATATACCGTGTGTGAATATAACTAATGAAGCATATAAGCTCATGTTTGGATGAGAGAATAGAGAGAAACAAAGGATAACAAGACTAAAAAATTGTTAGTTTGCAAGGAATAGAAGTCTATACCAGAATATGTGATAATAAGCTGGTAATGGTATTCAAAATCACCCTAGAATTATGTTATTTCACTCAATCTATTCCACTAATATAAAACGAGCTCACATAGACACATCTCAAATTACTTGTCATGATCCATATTTAAACAGTGGACCCACATGTCAAATTAAATCTTCATCTTTTATAAATTCTTATTCACATTATATACATTTTTTATGAACAACTTATTCATTATTAATCAAAACAATAAAAAAAATTATTATTATATTTCATAATGAGAATAAAAAAATGCATCACCAACAAAAAATGATTTATTTTTTATCTTTACTATAAGAATTAAAGTTATTTCACTCAAAGAATATGTGAGTCCACTGTCAAATCAACTGTCATCTTCTCTTATAAATTACTTATCAAATCAACTATAATTTTTTTTACTTTTTAAAAATTTTATCAACACTTTATTCACATTTTATTTTTTTATCTATACTATGCCTCTGTTTGGATATGAATTAAGACTTATTCTTGTGTATACAGTTATTTCGGCATAAATGAGTACAAATAAGGATAAAATGATTTTATGTTTGGTTGTATTTTGAATTATACTTGTTGGGAAATGTAAGAATAAAATTTTTGTTATTTGAATAAAATGTTAATAAAGTGTGGATAAAGATTTATAAAAGATGAAAAAATAATGATAGTTGATTTGACGTGTAATTTGTTAGAGGTGATGATAGTTGATTTGATAGTGAGGCCCACATGTTCTTTGGGTAAAATAATTTTAATTACAGGGGTTGATTGAAATTCCATATACCAGTTTATTCTGTATAAGATATCCCATGGTATACCAAGCATCCAAACAAAAAAATAGAGCTATTCTACCAAATTCTTAGTTATTCCAGGGGTTATTATTGAAACAAACAGAGGCTATAAGAATTAAAGTTATTTGAGATTATTTCACTAAGGGCCCGTTTGGGGTGCGATATAAGGTTATTCGCCCTTGATAGCTATACTGGGATAGATAACAATCCATGTTGAATAGGTAAATTTTTGTTTGGTTGTCTTTTCTGTTATTCTCATTGGGAAATGTAAAATTGATCTTTTTGTTGTTTAGTTCACCTTGAATAAAGTAAGGATAAGCGGTAGATAAGAGATGGATAAAAGTTTATGATTTTTAAATGACAATTATACCCCTGCATAAATTATTTGTGTTTGGGAATAAATATAAGAGATATGAGTGTGATATGATAGATGTAACAGTTTTGAATGCGTGCAGAGAGTGTTAAGTGAGATAAATATTTTAAAATGACAGAGAAGGGTATTTTTATCCATTGGCATAGATAAGCCCTGATAAACAATTCCACCATTTTCTTAGAATAATTATCAGGCCTTATCCTAGCTTATCGAGACATAGCTATCAAGGTTTATTCTTGTCAAACAAACAGCTGTTTGGAGCTTATTCTACTGTATTCTCCCCAATTCTTGGTTTATTCCTCACCCCAAACGGGGGGTAAAAGAATATGTGGGTGCACTGTCAAATCAACTGTCATCATCTCTTAAAATCACTCATCAAATCAACTATAATTATTTTTTTTACTTGTTATAAATATTTATCCATACTTTATTTACATTTTATCTGAATAACAAAAACTTTATTGTTACATTTTCCAACGTAAGTAATTCAAAATACAACTAAACATAAAATTACCTATTCCATTGTTATACTCACTTATACCAAAATAACTGTATATCAAATAATAAGTCATATCCTATATCCAAACGGGGGCTACTTGTTATTAACATCAGAATAACTTACGTGGCTTCCCAAACAGGGTTAAGAGTTTATTTTTAGACTATAAATCAACTTCGCGGGTTGCAGCTAAGCCTGTCAATTATCTGAAAAATATCCGCATCTGATCCGAATCCGTATCCGAAAATGCAGAAAATATTTGATATCCGAAAAATTCGTATCCGTATCTGAAAAAATAATCCGTATCTGAAAATTTTCGGATCGGATACGGATATACCCCTATCCGATCCGAAAATATCCGTATCGATGGCATTAAAAAATGTTAATATAGTATTCAATATCTACCATTGAATTTTGATTAAATGGCTCACATTCTTTCTAATAGTTGTAAAGTTAGGACTTGTGTTTGTGAATTTTTAATTTTAAGTCGATTTTTGAACTTTAAATAAAAATTTGTTATGTTTAATTATTTATTTATTGATTTTGGATATTTCGGATAATTATCCGAATCCGTATCCGAAATTTCGGATCGAATACGGATACACTTTTTAAATACCTGTCGGATACGGATACGGATATAGATACATAAAAAAAATTTTAAATACGGATACTGATATGACCATATTCGCTTCGTATCTGTTCCGTTGACATGCTTAGTTGCAGCTACATGGTGGGCCTCCGTATCCCTAAGCCCGCAAATATATGAAAATACCATTTTACCCTCTCCTTTCCGGACATTATACATTTATACTTGTCGATGCCAGGTCATTTTCACAAAATCCCAAGCAAACATGGCTCGGTAAACTCGGCCGCACATGCGCAGTACCTGACGGAGTCAAAAAGAGGAATCTCCGCATGTGGGGACACAGACACGCGACAAGTACTCACCGCCTCAACCAATGCGAACACGCCACGTTCATGGCACGTGCTTCCCGGAATCCAAACCGGGATCTCTTAACCGGATTTGATAGTCAGTTTTGGATCCCGACCCGGCTTTGATTTGGAGTCTTTCAATAAAGGGCCAAAAACGTAACAAAGGACAACGCAGCTTCGCAGTTCGAGCGTTTGAAGAGTCAAAACTGTTCAGCGGAGACAAAAAAAGAGGGGTTCAAATCAGTCGAATTTTTAGGGTTTCGATCGCGAGTTTGAGAGGGAGGGCTTTGATTCCGCCTCCCATGGCGGAAAATGCAGAATGCCGTCAACAGAAGGTCAGGATCTCAGTCTCTTTGAGCGCTCTCTGCTGATTTTGTTTTTCTTCTGTAGATAGTTTGATTCGTTTATGTTGAAGATCTTGAGAATTTGATGTGTTTTTCTCGTTTTTGTGCGTGATTGAGTAGCTCCGTTTGGGTGTGATAGTGAAACTTTAGGGTTTCTGGTATTTTAGAGGTTGATCGATGCATAAATGTGGATTGTGCGAGCAGTTGTTAGAAAGATTTGTTCTTTTGGAAACTCGTTTCGTAGACTAGTCTGCTGATTTG
Organism: Acorus calamus; assembly: GCA_030737845.1. Lineage (NCBI taxonomy): Eukaryota > Viridiplantae > Streptophyta > Magnoliopsida > Acorales > Acoraceae > Acorus > Acorus calamus. Next base: position 3,764,845 of record CM060860.1, read on the forward strand.
GATGGTTCATACTTCTTGTGAACGTAGAATGTTAGAAAGATTTGTTCTTTTGGAAACTCGTTTCGTAGACTAGTCTGCTGATTTGGATGGTTCATACTTCTTGTGAACGTAGAATGTATCAGTGCTCAAATGATCGCCAGTCAAGTGGACACTATGATGCATCGTTGGGGATTTTGCCGAACCACTTCCGGGCCAGTGTTATATTGAAGTTGATTGAGCTGGTTTTGTCCGATCTTGGACCACTCAGCTTAAATCAACTATAGCTTTGAGACCTTAATAATGCTATTGCGTCAAACTGTTCTCTTTTTTACTTTTCTTGAGAAATGTTGAACTTCAACCACTCTTCTTCCATGAAGAAAGAGTCGCACACAACCACACCCTAGAAAGTGGTAAAAGGAGAGGATTTGTTGAAGGTTTCACTAATATTCTGGATTGCATGTTTCAAATTTATAATGTCACTTTTGCTTTCCTACCTTCTCTTGTCATCTTAAACCCCAAAATACAGTTATGGTGCCTTCTCTAGGATTTGTTCAGTTGTACAAAAATGGTAGTATTTGTATCCCAACAAACAAAAGGTATGCATCATCTTCATCATCCCCCAATGATCTGGGCTTGGCTTGTTGACCCCTGTTATACGCTACTCTCCTCCATTTTTACCATCTTGCATTGTACATTTCCACTGCGGTATCTTCTCCATCAATCCACTCCTTAGTGAGACCACCACTAAGCTTCTGTATATGCACATATTTTAATCCTGCCATAGTCTTTCTGCACATATATCTCGATCCCCATTTTTGTGCATGTTTTGATGTATACTTCTGTACAGGTTTTTAGAATTTCCATATGTTAACTGCAGGCTTGAGCACATCAAATAGTTAAACCACATTAAAGCAGTACCACTTAATGACATGGCCTCCATGGGAGTAGCACCGCCCTCTACAGTTGGAAAACCTAGTGGGAATGCAATGAATGTTGATAAACTTCCAGAGGAAATTAATGAGATGAAGATTCGAGATGATAAGGTTATTTACGAAGATGAGACAAAAAACTTTTTTTATTTTTAGTCTACAAAAATATTAGCTATCTCGTAAAATTGATAATATTATCTGTTTTGGGACAGGAAATGGAAGCAACAATTGTAGACGGAAATGGAACAGAGACAGGGCACATCATTGTTACAACAATTGGTGGCAGAAATGGTCAGCCAAAGCAGGTACTTACTGCCATTTAATTTCTAAGGAGAGCTAGAAGGCTGCTGTTTGCAGTTGTAGGCAATTTGTCCTGTCGATAGTCTGCATGACCTGATGTGCTTATGCTGCAGTTGCATGCCCTGGCCTTTTCAGTTGTGATTTATATTTGAAATGTTCACCGCTTCACCCAATGCACCTATGTATTGGGGACTAAAGCTTCTTATATATTTCCTTTTTTTGCTTGGTGTCTCTAGTTTTTTTCTCCTTATTACACATTTCTCTGAAGCCGATTGTTGGTGAGGCAAGGCACATGAGATAGGGTGATTCAAAATGCTTTTTCTAATCACTACATCAGTTTTGCAAATACTGCTATATAAGTTATTTTTGCTTCTATGATGTATCTCTGCTAACATGTGCATACTTACTTCTCAGACTATCAGTTACATGGCAGAACGTGTTGTTGGACATGGATCATTTGGAATTGTATTTCAGGTTATCTACTACATACTCAATATAGTGATCAATATCATAAGACTGACATTTTTTCTCTACTAAATTTCTTGAGCAAGTTTTATAATCTGAACCCATCAGGTATCAATTTTGGAAGATGCTCACTGACAGAGTCCTTTTCTTTTTCAGGCAAAATGCCTAGAATCGGGAGAGACAGTAGCAATCAAGAAGGTTCTTCAGGATAAGAGATACAAGAACAGGGAGTTGCAAACAATGCGCCTCTTAGATCACCCAAATGTGGTGTCTCTCAAGCATTGTTTTTTTTCAACTACGGAGAAGGATGAGCTTTATCTTAATTTGGTGCTTGAATATGTACCTGAGACCGTCTATCGTGTTTTGAAACACTACAGCAGGGCTAGTCAGCGGATGCCTCTCATTTATGTCAAACTCTATACTTATCAGGTCTGTAATATCCACATTTTACCATTCAAAGTTGTTTGATTAACATCACACGTGTAGATGAAATCTGCAAGGGGTTGCTATCATGGCAAAGGTCTTGCATCAAATTTGTTTGCATTATTACTCCCGTCCCAACTCCCTAATGATCATGGTTGTATGATTTCATTCAATAGTTAATGCATAGTCATTATCGTGTATCGTTTGATTTTAAACCAGAACTGGTATTGCGTACTGATTTGATCCATCATCTCAGATCTTGAGAGCTCTGGCATATATTCATGGGGGTATAGGAGTCTGCCACAGGGATATTAAACCTCAGAATCTCTTGGTTTGTTTTAAACATTCAATCCATACTCCATTTACTTTTTTTGAAAGAGATTTTTATATATATTATACACTTTTGCTTCCTTTGAGTTATCATTGGCATCTGCCCTTTCTTATTCTTAAGTTGTTGCAGGTTAACCCTCACACTCACCAGCTGAAACTTTGTGATTTTGGAAGTGCAAAAGTTCTGGTAAGCAATTCATCCTAATTATTGAAATTGTTTCTTGTTGACTGATTAAAAGAGTAGGATACTGTGAACACGTGCAGCCTAACATGTAATTAGCCAGGAAATTTATCAAGTCGTGCAAAAGGCTTAAAACCTGTTACTAGAATTTTTCTCGTATTAGTTCCTGGAGCATTTATGCATGTTATTACTTATTAGATTTTATCTTTACATTATGTTTTTTCAGGTAAAAGGGGAACCAAACATATCATACATTTGTTCTCGTTATTACCGGGCCCCTGAACTTATTTTTGGGGCAACAGAATACACCACTGCAATTGACATTTGGTCTGCAGGATGTGTGCTGGCTGAATTGCTTCTTGGACAGGTTCATTGATAAGCTGGATAATTGCTTATACTCCATATAGTTAATTTTTTTAATAATGCATATTGTTAATATTACAAAGCTATGACTTTCTTTCTTTTGTGATGTATTCTTAGCCTCTCTTTCCAGGAGAGAGTGGAGTGGACCAGCTTGTTGAGATAATCAAGGTGTGAAATCTTCAGCACCTGCACATTACTTGGAGGGCTCATTATTCTTTTGTGGATGACAAATCTAATAACACATATTCCCCCGAGCTTGCAGGTGCTTGGTACCCCTACTCGTGAAGAAATTAAATGCATGAATCCAAACTACACAGAGTTTAAATTTCCTCAGATAAAGGCTCATCCATGGCACAAGGTAATAATGATGGATTCCTGATTGTTTGTTGTTGTCATCATTCCTGCTCTGATAGGATAGCTTTCATTTAAATTTTCCATGCTGTAGATATTCCACAAGCGCATGCCACCTGAAGCAGTGGATCTTGTCTCTAGACTTTTGCAATACTCTCCAAATCTACGGTGCACTGCTGTGAGTTCTTTGTTTTTTCCCTTGTGCTCTTTTACAAATCTATGTGAATTTTCTGAGTTTGCCTTGCAGTTTTTCCACTTACTAAGGCATTCATTCTTTTCTTAGTGTCATTGGTTCTAGTGCTGAAAAATCGTATCAAATATTAAAGGGAAAATTAATTGCAAGTACTTTTCAACTTCAACCCCTTATATTTAGGTCCTTGGATTTTTTAGCATGTGATAACTCCTCCAAGTTAGCGGTTACATTTTTTGTCTGTTGCTTACTCTGTTTGGATTCCTTTTGTACATTGTTATGCATGTTGTGCAAGTTTTTAACTCGTAAATTGTTATTTATTCCATGTAGATTGTTATGCATCTATGAATGTTTTTAAATCTTGTATGCTTCTGTTATCCGTCCTCTACACATTGTTATGTAACTTGCACATGTAGATTGTATTTTGATGGAAGGACTTGAAAAAATATAGTTGTTAACTTGGGGGTGTTTCCATGTGCTGAACAAAAAAAAAAAAGGATTAATTTCCCCATTAAACGTCAGTTTTAGATGATATTTTTTAAGATCTCTATTTTATAATCTTCTGGCAACTTGTTGCATTTGCAACAAATTCATAGGCTACCTGATATTATCTGCAAATTTCTCCATGCAGTTAGAAGCATGTATTCATCCGTTCTTTGATGAGCTGCGTCAGCCTAATACGCGTCTCCCTAATGGACACCCATTGCCACCACTTTTCAACTTTAAACCGCAAGGTGAATTAATTTCCATCAATGCCCACCTCCTCAATCACTACATCCTCCCTTCATCCCCCTCATTTCTGTTTTTTTGACTGGCAGAACTTAAAGGTGCGTCTCTGGAGCTTCTGGCAAAACTAATTCCGGAGCATGCACGAAAGCAATGTACGTTTCTGGGTTTCTAGGGATGCCTTCTCTTGATCAAAAGGTATGTGAGATGAGGCTGTTATGTGGCTGTATCATATATGTTCTCTGTTAGAATATTATCGTGTAGGCATGAAGGCAGTTTCTTGTATGTTTGTTCTGAAGAATGCTTAATCATAAAAGCTTCTTCTTTCCTTTATCTTTGTTGTTTGGTAAGAAGAGGAAAAATTGTATTCTATTTCATCAACTTACTGTATTCCTCAAGATACTAATGAGCTATGCCCATTTCCATGTTATTAATTTCCTGAGCATGACAGACTTGTTTGACTTGAAGTCTTGAATGTATAAAAAAGATGTACATTGCCTATCATCAGCACCCACACACATGCTGCCATTCACACTTTCGTGATAACTTCTTACATTGATGCTTGACTTAGTTGTATAAAGTACTTGCGGTAATCAATAAACTACTGTGGTTAATTAGCATCTATGTATAGATGGACAAGGCATTGACACCCATTGTTTCCTTCATAAAATAAATTCCTGTTTTATGAAAATAAATAACTCATGCTTGATTTATGGAATTAATAACGTTCCTTTATATCCTAGAATAAGCTTGTCATTGTTCAGGTGGCAGGGAATTGGCACTATACTATAGATTTCTGCATTTATAAGATGATTTAACTCAAGAGGCCAATACTCATTTTGGTTCTAGCTTTGGACTTGCTTTTGACCAAAGCTACGGAGTAGCTCAGCTTCCCCTCAAGAAATTGCATATCTATAACAAGATATACGTATCAATGCATAACTATTTTCCTACTTTGTTGATTAAACCTGACATGCTTCTCTTGCAATTGCATTGTATTGATTTGCAGGTTGTGAGTTTTTAATTGTCTTTTGTAAGGATCCTTCACTTCAGTGTACATGTTGTGTCCCTGTAAATTCTAGATAATAGGAAACAAAGGGATCAAACCGATACAATCTTGCAGATAATAACAATGTTGTACATAATTTCTAAGACAAGAGTAATCATTTTATATTACTTAGCTTTAGGTGCACAATACAACATAATTCCTTTCTTTGTTCAGTATAACTATCTGAACTAATCTTAGGTTGAAAGAACAACATAGTAGTTTCCCTTTTTTTGTAAAGCTATTTGACTAAAATATCTATCTTAGATCTAGAGTTTGGCATACCTTGAAGTGATAATCACCTTCATTTAAACCTCTCCTCCAGTTATGTCAATCGCGTTTACCTAGTATCAAATCCACCAAAATATATTCCTGGTTTTTATCTTCTGTATAAGCATCACAACTCTGTATGGGCGGAGTATCCTCTCTCCTCCTCTTGCTTTGCCAAATTGTCCGTCTCCTTTTCATCGTCATTTTGTGCTGCTTGGCAGCGGGAGTTCGACTCTGAATGTAGGCAGTCAACTGATGGCTGCACGAACCCATAGTCAGATCCTGTAGCACAGTTGCAGAATGTATCTGGGGTGTTTCCATTCTCCAGTTGTAGGTTTACATTGTTCAATATAATGTTGCTACACGGGACTGTGTTGCTGCATGCAAATTTTATGGCTTGTGGAGTCTTTGATGTCCCCACAATGTTTTTGTACATCACCTGGCTTATCTTCACTGCGGATGTCTGGCAAATGGATGATCGAATATTCATGTTCAGTAGTTGGATTTGAATATTGGTTATGCATAAGATGCTAGATGTTCTTACCTGGTTTTTACAAGTTTTTGGGGAGTCACAATAGAATTGGTCAATGATGATAGGGTTGGTGACATTGTACATCTTCACATTTTCATAGCGCACTGACCTAACAAAACCAGATCCTCCCTGCCCAGATAGAATGAAAAAATGCATAAATCATTAATGCATCCTAGAAAGAACTGATAGCAGCCTGTGCTTGATTTATGCTTATCAGTCAATTAGAAAGAACTAATACCTGCCAGGTTTTGATTCGAAGCCCATTGGTCGTTCCTGTTAGCGTTGCTGTATCCAACACTACACCTATGACAGTGCCCATTGAATTTCCCTTCCCAAGGCTCCCAATGCTAACACCAAAAACAAGCCATAGAGTTTATCTATCATCAATGGTGTTTAGGTTGTAGAATCCTGGACTACATATCGGATTTTTAGGTCACAAGAAATTTGATTTCAGTCAAGTTTAGAACTAACCTGATTCCATGCCCAGGTCCACACACAATGTTCTTCACCTTGATGTTTGAACTCCCACTTACAATGGACACACAATCATCCCCTGCAAAAAAGAAGATTTCCATCTTTACTGACAATGCATGTCGACATGTATAAGATCATCAGTTTGCAAAACAACATACCTGTCCCAATCTTACAATTCTGCAACACAACGCCCGTGGATGCCGTTATATGTATCCCGTCTGTGTTGGGGCTGTTCCCTGGAGACGTGACTTGAACATCATAGACTCGGATGGAGTCCGAATGCGTGATGGTGAAGTGCATCTGCTGAGCATTTTGGAATGTGAGGTTCTGAATCCACACCGCTGAGCTCTTGTCGATCGTCAAAGCCTGCAACAATCATATTAGTTTCCAGGTCCCCCCTTCCTTATTTACTTACTAAATTTGATTTGGCTTACTGTTGGAGCTCCTCTGCATGGCTGAAAAATTAAAAAGAAAAAAAGAAAAAAAGTTAGTATAAAGTGGTTCTTGTTTTATGGAAAATGGTGAGAGTTTGTCACAGTAGTTACATTGGTTTTGTTGACTTTGCAAGATGAAGCCCACCATTTGCTGCCTGAGCCATCTATGATGCCACCACCTTGGATTTTGACTCCTTTGAGTTTTGAGAATGTAAGCCATAGCCTTGGAAGCTTTGGATCCCAGTCTTTAGGTTCAGCTGGGGCTATGATTGTCCCACTTATCTACTCAAAAATGCAACATCATCAGTTTGCAAACCATTAGGAGTCCTACCAAGATAAACATCTTGAAAAGCTAGTAAAATATATTTTCATGTGTGGTTGGTGTGGAGTACAAAATAAGTCATTTCTCCCCTGTTTGGGGTGTCATTTCTCCCCTGTTTGGGTGTGATAGAGTTATTTGCCCTTAATAGCTATATTAAGATAGGAGCGTTGAAAGAGGCAGCTCGTTTTGCAGCCCGTACGCTATGATAAAGTAGTATATACTGTTTTATCATAGTGTATAGGGTCCTAACATAGTGTATAACCCAAAAAATTTTATATTTTTTCACCATGAAAAAAAATACACTAATGTATTTTAGTTTATACATCATTTCATATAATAGTATGCACTTCAAATGATGAGTATATAATTTTATAAAAAATGAAAAATAGGTTGGACTACAAAACGGGCTGGAATGGGAGTTACGTGTATCTTTTTCCATCAAGATAGATAACAATTTATGCAAAATGAACAAATATTTGTTTGGTTGTATTTTATGTTATTCTTATTGGAAAATGTAAAAAATAATTTATTTTTTTGTTTGGTCCACCTTCGATAAAGTACAAATAAGTGTTAGATAAGAAATTAGAAATTTTTAAATGACAACCATCATGTATAAATTGTTTGTGTTGGAGAGTAAGTCAAACAGGTGTGTGAGATATGATAAATGTGATTTGTTTTTAAGATGTGTGTTAGGTGAGATAATTTTTTAAAAAATAAGAATACATTTATCCATTAGCATTGATAAACTCTTTGATAAATAATTTCAGCACCTCTAGAATAGTTATCATGTTTATTTTGGTTTATTCTCCTAAAACGAACAATTTTTTTTTCTTATTCCCCAGCTATGCCCTTGTTTCTGAAGATTCAAAAAATAGCAATTTTAGAGACATCATAATTGAACTATTATTTTTTTATTAGGTTATGAAATAAAACAATCATGCGCTCAAAAATCAACTGCTACAAGACACTATTATAATTTAATTGTAATCTCGTATATCTTGATTTGTTTAAAAGCATGCATATACCCCAATGAATGAAGTGCATGACTTAATAAAAAAATAACATATATTAGTCCAATAAATTATATGTATAAACCCATTTATTTAAAAACAAAACAAAAAAAGTTATATTTTTATTAATTAAGCATATATCTTGTTAATAAAATGATATTGTAGTTAGGATTGCTTGCATAAGTTGCATTTGCTCTACCTGGATGATTAGATTATTGGCGCAGGGGCCATTGAACTTTACAGCTTTAACCAAATACCGGCCACCCTCAGGCACCAAGAAAACTGCATCCTTTGTGGAACAAGCTTCACCCCAAGCATCTGTAAAGGCCTGAAAATATGAATATGATTCACACTATGCACATCAAGCAAACTAGCCTCACTTTCATACAGAACCTCAAATATGCTACTATTTAAGCTTAGAAAAGATGAGTATCCACATCCGTTCTTAAAAATTCAACACACATTATGTTGGATATAATTTCCTAATTTTTCAGATACAAATATTTTTTGTATTATTGACGGACATAATGTTGTTAAATTTCACCTGGGTATCATTAGTGAGTCCATCTCCGACCGCTCCGAAGCTGTCCACGCTCACGGGGACCCTCCCACCGATGCCTTGGCTCCTCCACATCGAGTGTTTGCACCACTCACCATCATCGCCTCCTCCCCCATCGAAACCCTCCTCTTCACTGGCATCAATCTCCCCAGGCATGAGAATCTCACTGGGCATTGCATTGTGTCCAACAATGAGTGAGGCTCCAAGAACAGCAAACACAGCTATGGAGATGTGTAGGATCCTCCCCATTTTTATGTACTTCATAGCTCTGTTATTTTATGAGCTAATGATGATGTTATTGCTTAGGAGGTATTGGAGTTTATATATATATAAATCAAAGGTGGGGTTTGATTGTGTGATATGTGTGAACACTAAGAGGTGAATTAATTTGAGGGTGTGGGGAGGGAGAAATGATACATGGCTTGGCTTTGAAGGATGATTGAGGCTTGGAATCTCTCTCTCTCTCTCTCTCTCTTGGATTGTGGACTTTAAGTAGAAGGGATTGTTATTGCTTTTGCCTTGGTTTTTGCTTTACTCCACTACTACTACGGAAGGCTCAGATTCTCTCACGAGGGGAGGTGGTGATGACTGTCTCTTACTCTCTCTCTAACTCACACAATTCTCTTGTTGGGGGTGGTGACTATTTCAAGAGCTGCGCTTTCTCTCACTGTCTCACGCACGTAGACATAAATGGTTGATATAAATCACATCTTGAGTCACTCAAATCTCCTTGTGAAAAAATAAAATCACTCAAATCTCCTTATGAAAAAATAAAGGTTTTTTTATTTTTAAGTCCTCACAAACCATCATATTTAGTGATCGATCCCTCATTTCTTCATATTTAGGTTTTAGTCTCCAGATTTAAATGATAATTCATTTTTAATTCCTGAAAGAGACTTATCCATAAATTATTTAGTTTTCTTTTTATTCCCTAGTAGAGACTAAAAATGAATTATCCTTTAAATCTGGAGACTAAAACCCAAATACGAATGAGAGATCGATCACTAAGACCCAAAAATAAATTCAAATAACCACAAATATGATTGATATGGTTAAAGTAGCGTTTGGTAATAGGATTGTAAAATTGATTTTCTTCAAACACTGAGTTTAAAATTGATTTTGCAGCAAGTTGTTTCTCACTAGTTTTCTCAGATCGCAGTTTTTATATACTATTTGTCTAGAAATTGTCTATAAAAAGCTGCAATTGTAAAACTGTTTGGTTACATATTGTAGAACCAGCTTTCTGCAAACGTAAAAACTGCCCTAAGAAGATAATGTACATTTTTCAAAAGTGGTGATATGTGTCCATATGAGTGGCACAAAATAAACTTTGATCATCAATTTGGTCAAATTTTGAGCCACTGTATCAAGACAATTATCTCGTTTAAATCTATATAAAAAAACAAGTTTACTAATAAGACAAATGAAAAAAAATGAAAGGAAAAACAAAAAATGCTGATCTACCGAAAATGTTTATGTTATTGTATAGATCATAACGGACTGGTATTTGATGGAGATTTGAATAAAAACATGAATTAAGTTTGTTAAGTTTTTTTTAGCTGTATTTGGATATCAAATATAAATTAAATCATTCTAAGATTTATATTCTCTATTATGCTATACTGGTTCATGGATTTGGTATCTAAATGCATTCCCTCTTTGGAAGCTCGGTCCTAGATGTCATAAATGATTTGTGAATTTTGAGTTTTCTTATAAATTTTTTTTGTGCATTCCAAATTTAATATATTATTATAAAATTTAGATTTTTCAAACTATCTAATTCTTTAGAACATCTCCAAAAGACTCCACATACCACATTTTTTCTATATAGGGAGTTAAAACTTTAAAATCCATCTCCAAAAGCCTCCTCACACCCCTCCCTACCATATTTTTTCCCTACAAGGTTCCATACATGTATGAAGTCTCGTAGAAAAAACTACATTATAATTGACCGCATTGCCTCTTCAACAAATTTTTTTTTTTCCAGTCAACTCTGTCTTCTCATTTTTTCAACCTATCTCCCCCAAATGTATCCCACCTTTTTCAGACGTGAGTAACAACCATTCTTGCAATACTTTTGTAATACCAACTTGTTTTATTTTTTTATATTTTATTTTGGTATACACACACTTTGTTTAACAAAATATATTTACATTTACAAAAGGTGTAATCATCAAGGGCTAGTTTGATAATGAGTTAAAATTTTGATGATAAGTTATCCTAATTTTAAAGGATAAAAGATTCATCAAATTTGTTTATATTTACATTTGTTAACACAATGATGCTATCTGGACCCCAGAAATTATGCTCTATTGATGAGACCCAATAGGTGACATTCTTCTATTGATTCCATGTTTGACTTTTTCAAACAATAAAAAAGACAATGACGTTACTGCCCTTCAGAGATTTTTAAAAATTACTTTAAACTAATTATACAATAATTAATTCCTCATAACAAAATCCTTAAAAATGCGGCATCATTGAAACTTCCCTGATTGAATAAATTTCAAAAAAAAATTATGACATAGGGTTTCCAAATCGAGCGAATCTAGACAAATGAACGAAAAAAAGAAAAAAATTCCCGCGATCAAGAGTTTATATCATCTGATTTTCATCCCCAAACAATCATAAACAATGGCGAAGAAAAAAAAATAGATTTCTTCCCACAATGAAACTTCCCCATCAGGGTGTTTTTTTTGTGACATAAATAGGACCATTAGAAGACATTTTTGCACTTCTTAAAAAATGAACTCAGTGATTTAAAAAATTAAACATGCAATGTTTCAATTGTCAAAGTTCCCTTCTCACATTGTTCATCTATACATCCGAGTGTATCTGAAATCCATTTAAGGAATATGTGTTTCATATACATATATCTGAAATCCAAAATAATTATTTATTTATCTAGGTTAGAGAAAAATAATATTTGACATTGTTCATTTGTTTTAGTTTTTCCAGTGTATCTAGGTTTGAGAAAAAAAATATTTGACATTATTCATTTGTTTTAGGTTTTCTTGTGCATATTGCTCATTTTTTTAGTCTGAAAAATAAATTATATAACAAATACAACATTCAAATACATGTATCTGAAAATCTGAAACAAATATCGAATTCAGATACATATATCTGAATTCGATATTTGTTTCAGTACCATCGATTAATCTAAAACTAAAAATTGTAAATCATGATTTTTTGGAGTCCAAAAAAGCCTAATCTAGATAGATCACCATTGTTTGCACCACAATCAGTTCGCACAAAAAAAATCTTATAATTCTTTTTTTTTTCCACCAAACAAAACTTAATCAAAAATTGAAATTGATATTGGTTTTCATTTCAACTGATCATTCTATATCATAAAATGGTAAATCGTGAATTTTTTTGTCGTCCAATTGAATTGTTATATTCAAAAGGGAAAGAATATCTCAAATCATAATCACCTCGGGATTAATGGGGCGGTTATGGAAAGCTCAATCCGATTAGTTGAGGGGGTAATATGGATAATTCAAACTTGTCACCTCATGGGGATTGAGATGAGATCTAGCAATTGGAGCCCAAAAATCATTATTATTGTCAAAATTGAAATAAAAAATTAAGATAAATGTTATCACAACCTTTAGGTAAAACAAAATATCCTCATTTGTATTTTAAAATTGAGACAATTGCCTGTAATTTATCCAAATTATTTTTTATACCAAATGAAAATAAACTGTCTTCTCACTCACTTATCCCCTTGTCAAACTAGGTATCCTCATTTGAAAGTTGTCGGCACAGCTCGCCCAACCCATGAAAAAAAGAGAGGTTTAAATGGGCTGAAATAGATGTAGTAGACACAGCCCAAGAATGTGAAGGGATGGGCCTGGGTCTCTTAAGATATATGTATTGCAAGATGTTATATCTAGGTTCGTTTGGATGTGGGTTTGAAAATATTATGAGTTTGTAGGAATCTGATTTTCTCAAAACCGTTTTCTAAACAAAAACAAAACAAAAAATACAATTTAATTAAAAGTTGCGAACATATTTTTATAAATAAATGTTCAAAAGTTAACTTTTTCATAATCTGGTGAGAGAGACTTCCTGCAAACTCAGTTTTCAAGAAAAAAAACTAATTTTCAAACTCACATCCAAATGCCCCCTAATCGAATATGTACATTAAATATGTTTAAATTTTTATAAAAATATATTTGTTTAATGAAATGCATATTCAGTACACTGAATGCATACACTTTTCGGGTTTTTTCATAATAGAATATAATTCCGCAATAAAATATATTTTTATGAAAACTTTCATATAATGCTTTAATTGTGTCCATAAATATAAGTTCACTTTTTATACCAGTCAATTTAAATTCCATTTTGAAAAGAAAAATTGAAAGTAAAATTTATGGGAAAAGTAGTCTAAATTGTTTATACGCACGTAAACCATGATACATGAGTGTCTAAAAAATTTAAATATTACTTCTAGAAAAACTTGTTTAAATGATTTTTATAAATGTAAACCTTGTGTATGAGAAAGAGTGCATGTGTTTTAGTCAATTTATTTTAATTTTTATGAAAAAAATGCTTAAGGATTTAATCTGGGTTAATTACAGTGGTATAAAAGCGCTTCATTTGATTTGGATAGTTTGAAGAAAAGTGTGGATAATGTAGATGCGCAGCTCTTCAAGAATTTATTCCAACCCCTATTTTTATAATATATAAAAATCAGTGTACTGGCTAAATCAATATAAAATGATAGATTTTTTTAAGTACATGTCAAAAACTTATAAAAATAAATAAATATTTAAATAAAATTTAATTATTTTTGAATCTTTATATTCATTTATCTAATCACATATGCTCCATTATATAAAAAATAAGTAAAAGTAAGTAGAGTACAGCTATGAAGATATTTTGTTTGCTGTCATGCACTACTTTCTCGAATCCCACGGTGAACAAATAACTTATCATCCAACGGTCCACGTTGCACCATCTTTTGTCCATATAAAATAGTCAGATCTACCCTTCTAAATTTATAAAATCCCGACTAACCCAACCCACCCAGACAATCCTTACCTGGTCACACAAACTTTATTTTAAATCCTCGATTGATGCGTGGCTTTATAGGTTCAAAATTCTGTTATACGTCAGATCAAGATCAAACGTCTAAAACCCCCCTGATTGGGAGGAAAACGAATTCTTATTCTTACCGGATGTGATCTGCACACACGATGAGCTGGGAACGAACGCTGACCGGTTCGGATTCCGCGATTTTTTATACGAATACGCCGAGCGGCGGTTAGCGAGGGACATCGACGTCAATAAAATCAACGAACGAGGGGCGTTTTGTAATTTAAACACATTCCTTACGAAACGCATTTTTCACTCCCCCCCCTTCAAAAAGAACAGTATATCTTTCTGTCTCTTTTTCTGCGATTTTTTGCCGTTTATAATATGTTCGAGGTGATGCTCTCGCTTTTGTTATATTCGAAATCCACAGTGATTTGTGTTTTTCGTTTTTCGATCTGTTTTTTATTTTTATTTATTTTAAGGATCATCGCATTTCGTTTCCTTTGATTTGATTGTGATTTTGTTTCGGTGTTTGGTTTTTGGACGGATCAGATTCGAGCTTTTTTAGGGTTCGTGGATCGTTTTTACGGTTTTTTTGGGGTATTTTTGAATGAATGATCTTTGTTTTTTTATTTTCCATTTTTTGTGATTGTTTTCGGCACTCATTGATTACATGTTTTTTTGTTTTTAGGGTTTTTATGGTGTTTGCATTGGTTGGAGGGCTGTCTCCCTTGAAGGTTTGGCAATAATTGAATTTGTTTTTTTTATTTTGTCCTTTTATTCCGTCGAAGAGAGTCGAAGAAAGTGAATGAATGTGATGACTCTTCAGTTAGAGGCATGGGTTTGCTCCCAGTAGGTCTGGAGTTCAGATCCTCCTGGGCTTACTTGATGCAACATGGTTTGTGGATTATTTTGTTCACATGGGATTTTTCAACTCTTATTGAGGTTCCTCATCACCTAAGAAAAGATATTGGATAACATTCAATATTTTGAGATGAAGTGGATGATCAAGATTCATTGTTCCAATACATTCTGTAGATTTCTTGTACATGTACCACTAAGAATCTTATGTGTGTGCTGGTGCAGGAGTGGATAGGCTTTTTACTTCGAAATAGGGCGATGTTACACACAATCCTATTTACATTCCCACATGTAGTCCCATATACATCGATTGCTGTCTGACAAGGTATATATTTCTATATAGATGAGATATATAATTTTATGCTTCTTCTATAAATGGGTCCATATTCATACAATTCATTGGAGTATATGTTTCATTAGATGAGGTATAATACTATTCTAGAAAAAAATCAACACATGCGCAAACTGCATGCAGGGCTGTAATGTTCCATCAAAATAATATTTAATGGACTTAGAATCCGTTGTGGCAATTTGTGCAAGCTGATTTATGAAGGAGTAATGGGTCTATCACCATGAACAAATAACTTGTTAGTGGTTCAGTGGTTCTTTTGCATTGTATTCTAAAAAAATGTCTTAATTTGTTTAGGGTGCTGATACCCAATTATTCTTGCAGTCCATTTTGCATCCCATACTTTCTCCTAACCTAAGATATACTAGGTTGGACTAGTATATACTAAGTTAGGATAATATAAGAAAATATGCATTCAATTCATTAGAACTTATATTTCCTTTTTTTTTTTGTAAATGTATGTACTTCATTAAACAAGCATATACCTTTAAAAAATTGAACACGTTGGAGGCTGCAAAAGGAACAGCAAGAATGACTGTTCCCAAACATCTCATTTCATGAACATTATATGTTGACCCATTTTATGATTTTGGGATATTCTGTGTTTTCTAGAAAACTAATTTGAAATGAATTAATTGAGAGCAACTAGTCTATAAGGGTGTCTGGTTATTATGGCATTAATGTGTTATAGGTTTTATGCAAATATCTCTCCCACACACCCATTTTCTCTCTTTTTTTGGTTCTCTATAGAGTATTATGCACTATGTATGCAACAGTTTCTTTTCTTTGCATTGCAAGTATTGAAATAAGGGCTTCGTTTTCCTTCAGGTCTCAGAGGTGTATGCATTGTTGGAAACCTTTTTTTAAAATCTAGTTCTGATGTAATTATTTTGGAATCTCACTTGCTTTTATTTTTCCAGTTCTGTCAGACTTCTTGGATTTATGGTTTTTACGGATTACTGAGGGTCTTTGACTCTTTTCACTCTTTTGAGAAATGGTATGGTACTATTCAATCTTTTATGTCACCACAGGAATCCATTATTTTTTTAATTTGAATTTTTTTAAAGTTTATTATTTGTTATGCATGAAATCAGCTCTTGAGAAGTCTGAATTGATGAATGATCTGCTAACGAATGCAGCTGGGCAGACTGTTATATCTTTGCCTTGGTTCTAATGTTCAATTGCATATATTCTCTGAAAAGTTGCTAATATTCTCATGTGTATATTTATATATGTTAGGGTTATATTTTCCAATATTACTGTTTTATATTTCCTGTTGAAAGAGTTGCAACAGATCGACATAAACAGAAATTGATTAGGATTACTACTTGTTTAATCTTCAAAGGACTGGACTGATGATAGTGAAGATGATGATAACATTTCTTGGGAGAGTGATGAGGAGGCCAAACCTGAAAATTCAGGTCCACCGCCTGCTACAAATTTACCCACTGTTGAGCAAGAAGATCATACAGGCCCATCAAGGGTGAGTATTGCATTCTCAGCTGTTTTTGTAATATATTTATATATTTTAAAAAGTTGTTTTCTGATAATATGTGGGAAATTTATAATTATTGTTTTCATGTAGTCTTTCCACTTAATTAGAAGTTATTTTTAATATTTAAATATCTATAATAGAGAATGCAGATAATATTCATGTGTATGTGATACCCCCTAAATGACCCACTATTTGAATAAGATATATGATGAATTGATGATTGAATTGCTTGACCTAATACCGATTATATGATGATGCCCCAAAAAAGGAATGTTGCAGGGCTTGAAATTCGCAATAAAGTACAGATTATTTTATCTATATTAAAAAAATATTCAATTGTGAATCTTGATTGGTTTTCTCAACAGTTAATGTAAAAAATAGTGCATCTTTCATTGGAAAATGCTGCATGATAGTATTAAGGTACCATAACTTGCTTGATGTAGCTTATATTTTACAATTGTCTTCTCTAAAAAAAAAAGTGAATTTTAGGAGCTGCTGCACGAATGAGAGATGATTTCAAGAGCATGGATGATCTCTGGGTGGCAGGTAGTGAATTTAAAAAAAAAGATGACAGTAGCAAAAAAAACAATGAAAGCACCAGTGGCAACAGAATGTTTTCCCTAAGCTTTTAGTTTTCTGTATTTCCTTGCCTTTTTCTGTGCTGTTATTATACGCTATTCATTTCTTCTATGAATTATGGTGGTAGAGTTCCTACCTTTCCTCAAAAAGATAAAAAGGCACTTTAACTTGAACTAGAACATACTCGAAGGAGTAGAGCGTTTGGACAGTGTCCTTGTTATAGGTGCATTCATGTTCAACATTAATGTTTTTGATATGGACATCAGGTCAAATGAATTTATACTGTGTAGTCTGTGTAATAGAATGTTCATGTGAGTATTTTGTTTTTCATGGTCCAGGTCAGTCCAGCTGATCCTTCTCGCTCAAAATTGATATCCCACTTTGTTGGGATGGGATTTGTGGAAGACATGGTAACCAAAGTCATTGATGAAAATGGTTTGTGCAGTTGCATTGTAATTGTTTGAAATTCTAAGTGTTGCATTGATGCACTAAATTATTTGTTTCCTTTGAAGGTGAAAGAGATGTCAACACATTACTTGAAACCCTCCTCACATACAAAGTGAGTTCTATTATTTGTTTTAGATTTTGATATTGCGTGTTTGTTAAAATTTCATTTCCAGAATGATTAATGTGAGATACATAGAGATCACATTTTTTCCATACTATTTGAAGGCACGCATGCTGCACTTGTAATTAATTGGGGTGGTTATTTCTTGTTTCTTCAGTTATCCTACAACATCTGAAGATATTTATATAATGGCTCATATGTCCATTGTCAAATTCATGTTTGAATGACACTGAGATGTATGGTACCTGATTGGGTTTTGGAATTGTCATAGTAGAATAACTTTCTCATGGCCTCAATTTTTTTTTTCTTTCTGGATTTTGATCTAGTTTTTTTTAATGTTCCTTTTTAGAATTTTTTTTAAATTTTTTTTTACTTTTGTTGATTGATGCTGTTGATCTGGGCAGGTTATTGGGACATCGACCAGCAGTCCTCGTCCTTCAAATAACAAAAAAAAGGGTCCCGATGACGATTTTTCTGACATCAGTAGTGTTGATTTTTCTGATGCTGATTATGTTGAAAATGAGGTAGCTGAGTTTTCTTTCATTTGCATTACTATTAGAGAGCTTTTATATGACTTTTCAGTGTTATCATGGCAGAAAATAGTATAAAAAAAGTTTGTTTTAAAATTTCAAAATATTTCTTTCTGTGCGAGGAGGTTGTGTACTGACATTCAAATAGTTTCTTCCTGTGAAAATTTATCTTTTATTTATTTTCATTTTTTTAGATGTGGATGGTGCCACCTATATTTTATGTTCATTAGATAATGGAATCATTCAAATTTGAATTACAGATCAGCACTTCATGAATAGCCTGGCTTTGCTCTTCAAGACAGAACACGATTTGTTTGATGCAGTGTGGTTGTCACCAAATTATACTGAACTGGATAACAACTGGTACAAAAGAAATATAAATGAAAGCAAAAGAAATAAAAGAGGCTGGAAAACTTGCCAACTCACTGTCCACCAGAAAAACATGATATGGTGACTGAAAATAAATAAGGTGCCCACCTAATTTGACTAAAGAAGAATGGTAAACAATGGAGTCAAGCAAAAGAAAAAATTGTTTGTACTTTAATATATGAGTGCTTACCAAGTAATGAAACATAGAGCACTTCAAAAAAATTAATTTGCAACATGCTATTATCTGAATTGTCCTGATGATCATCATCACCGCATAAATTGCCTTTTTTCATATTTATCAATGACATTTTGTATACATTACTTTGATTGACCTCCCTATGAACTTGGTGTCATATAATTGGCAGAGTACAGAAATGTGGGGCAATGCTGCTCCAGTGAGGTCATTGTTTCATAGCCTGGACTTACTGCTGGACAGAAAGTAATTTATATAATAGTTGTTTGGGGTAATCATTTCTACAATTATCCATGCCAAAAGTCATCTTTTCTAGAACAACAAAACACAGAGATTTCAAGTCAAGAAATGTAGGGCAATTCTGCTCCATTGAGGTCATTGTTTCAGAGCCTGGACTTACTACTGGACAGAAAGTAATGCATATAATAGTTGTCTGGGGTAATCATTTTTACAATTATCCATGCCAAAAGTCATCTTTTCTAGAACAACAAAACATAGAGATTTCAAGTCAAGAGTTTACATCAAGTTTGTGATCATTTACATGCCCTTTTATCTGGTATATTTGAGCCATTCACAGCATGGATTTGATGTAGTCTGCTCACGATCTTGCCCACGTGCATGTTTTTACTTATGGAAAAATATACAATTATTTGCTTTGTTCTGGAAAACTATCTATGTATATGAATAGATTTAGTACAACAAGCAGTATATAATAAATTCTTGTCTCGTCTTTTTTTCAGATAGAGGAGGAGGATATTTCTGAAGAAGATAGGAAGTTGTTGACACTAGTGGAAATGGGATTTTCTACAGATGAGGCAGCATCAGCTGTTGGTAGATGTGGTATAACTCTGGCATTCTACTTTTTTTAAAATATACTAATTACTAATATTGTCACGTCCTTATTTTGGAAAATGTGTCATCCTTGGCCTGCTATGGCGCAGTTAAATAAGAACGTGACTATCATGCCATAGCAGGCCAAAGATGACATATACTAATTTTTTATTTTGGAAAATTTGTCATCTTTGGCCTGCTATGGCATGATTCACTGTCATATGTAGCTTAAAAAGTGAATCAGGTCAATACCACTCATGAGTAACTACTTTATTTATTCACCTTTTGATATTTTATAATAACTTTCTTTCAGGTCAAAATGCTTCTATTTTAGAGCTTGCAGATTCTATTCATGCAGCTCAGCTGGCAGAAGGAGTGGAAGGACCCGAGGAAGAATTCCCCTGGACGTGTTGGTCAGAAGATGAGGTCCCTTGCCTGTCCTAATCATTTTGTAGATCATATGTTTTCTAGTTTATACCTCTAGCTTTTTAAAAGTATTGGCCAAATAAATTCAACCAAGCTAACTAATATTTATTTTTTTGAGAAAATTTTATATATGCCTTTGGTATTGGTTGATACTAACGAGTAATGGCTCTTGGGTTTTATGCAAAGGGTTATTAGATGTGAACTTTGATAAACATGTAGATAATGCCTTTTTTGTTTAGAAAGTGAGAATCCATGTATTTGATGGACGATAAGATATTTTGGAAAAAATTAACTTTATGTAAGGTGTTAATGTGTATTGTTCTGATATTTAACACTTCTGATGAATGAATATCAGAACATGTTATGAAATGATGAAATTCATTTTAGGTGCTAGAGTCTAGACAATCTGATTGAATTAAATGCTCTGTTATGCAGTGAACCATGAATTTGATGTATACAGGCTATACAAAGTGTGTGTTCTTCTGCGCTGCAATTTCAAAAAATACATTTTACTGTTTTCAATGTTTTCCACTTATTATTTTTCTTATGCAAACAGAAGGTAGAAATAAGAATAAAACAACACGCTCCATATCAGTTTAGTATGTATGTACAGATGAGACAAATGACAAAGATTGTTTTTCATCTTGCCAAAACCAATACTAGTTTTAAGGCATTGTTTTTACCCTAATACGCAAACTTCAATGAATGGGATATATGCTGTGCTAATATTGTTGGTAGTTATTTAAAAAAAAAAACTGACGGTAGTTTGATGCTATTATGAATAATGGGATTGCATGTGTGATGCACATGGATTGCAAATGGTTGTTTTTCCAAAATGGTTGATTTGTTAAAAAAAACATATTAAAGAATTTCTGGATAAATAACAGTTTATCCATAGGCCAAAATTTATCCGCAAGAACTCCAATCTGTCAGGGATCCTCTAGTGAATATAAGTTTTTATAGTAGTTGAACTGCAACTGTCTCAACATTAAGAAAGAGTTTTTCAAAATCAGAGTAAGAACACATTGTTCCATGTGGGACACGTTTTTTTCATGTGCATTAATTCTTTTATTTTTTATATTTTATTTTTTTGGCAAGAGGCAAGTGGCGTGCTTTAAGTATTTTCTATTTTATGATGTAAAGATATCAGTATTAAGACCATGCAATTGCTCTATAATCTCTCTCTTGTGCTTCATTAACAAAATTCTTATGTGGTCTAATATTTGACCTTTTTGCAGTCTACGACCAGTTTCATTTTTGGCGCCAGTACAGATAAGAAGAGGATCAGAAGGTGGTCTGACATTGATCGGAGAAAGAGGATGAAAATGTACAGTCAGGGTAGTCGCAATGAAGACGATGAGGATCTCCCATCATTGAGTCTCCCAAATCCCATGATTGGATTTGGCCTTCCAAATGGTCGACCTTTATTAACTCACAGAAAGCTACCAGAAGCTGCAATGGGTCCACCTTATTTCTACTATGAAAATGTGGCTCTTGCACCTCGAGGTGTCTGGGACACAATTTCTCGCTTTCTCTACGACATTGAGCCAGAGTTTGTGGATTCAAAGTTCTTCTGTGCGGCAGCGAGGAAGAGAGGTTACATCCACAATCTACCCATTCACAACCGCTTTCCACTCCTTCCACTCCCACCCCGCACAATATTCGAGGCATTTCCTATGACAAAGAAGTGGTGGCCATCTTGGGATACAAGGACTCACCTTAATTGCCTCCAGACATGCACGGCTAGTGCAAAGCTCACAGAGAGGATACGGAGTGCCCTCGCCGATAGTGATGATCCGCCATCACACAATACTCGCCAATTTGTCATCAATGAATGCCGTAAGTGGAACTTGGTCTGGGTTGGACTGCACAAGGTTGCCCCCCTTGAGCCGGATGAGATAGAGATGTTGCTTGGGTTCCCCAGAAACCACACAAGAGGTGGTGGCAGCAGCAGAACAGAAAGATATAAGTCCCTAGGAAATTCCTTCCAGGTGGACACGGTGGCTTACCACTTGTCTGTGTTGAAGGACATGTTTCCGAATGGAATCACTATGCTCTCGCTTTTCTCTGGCATTGGAGGTGCTGAGGTTGCCCTGCATCGCCTTGGAATTCACTTAAAAGCTGTTGTCTCTGTGGAGATTTCTGAGGTCAACAGGAACATTGTGAGAAGTTGGTGGGAACAAACAAATCAAACAGGGACACTGATTGATATAGCTGATGTCCAGCAGCTGAATGGCGATAAGCTTGAGCAACTTATACACACTTTTGGGGGTTTTGACCTCGTTGTTGGGGGTAGCCCATGCAACAATCTGGCCGGCAGCAATAGGGTCAGTCGGGATGGACTTGAGGGTAAGCATTCAGCCCTATTTTATGATTACTTTCGTATTTTAGACCTTGTAAAAAACATCATGGGGAAGGAGTCATGATGTACTTTGGTGGTCATTATTCTCATTTATTAATTCTAGTCTTTTCCGTAGATGCCATGAGCTGACTTGTTGCTAATGAAAGCAAAAATTTCCAAGAAAATTTTATATCTTCTGAGTGCTGCAAAAAGTAATCTTTGCCATGTTGTGCTTTGCTTTACTTATAATCTGTATGGGTTGTTTTGGACTTCTAAGGTCTTGGTAAATATTTTGTTGTGTTGAGCTATCATGTTCCGGTTGTATCGTGGAAGGAGTATTCGTTCTTACGCAAACGTTAACTTAGCATTTTGTTTTGCAGACCCTTTGGGGCTGGCAGTTCAATGGCAATTCTATGCATTGCAAAATTACTTTTATTTTAATTTTTAATTACATGATTCTCAGGTCTCCAACTTGATCCATTTGATATTTCCCTATGAGTGGAAAATGAAGACTCAATGTGGCATTGCCATAACTGAGATTATTTAATTTCATTATCACATGCATTTCTATACCTATGCAGTGACAGTTTGTGTTGTTTCTTGGACCCTAAACATGCTATACTTTATTCATCTGGCCAAGGGAAGGAATGGTGAAGCTTCCATATATCAATGCTTTGAAGACCTTATGAATGAACCTAATATTTTGATATAGAAATGCACGTGTTTGTTGGAATTTTTTTTATTCTATAGAATTCATGTCTGCCGTTGACATTGTCAATATTGAGTTTCTGCTAATTTACTCCACGTGTATGATGAGTTTCTGCTTAATCAAAAGCTGGCATTCTTTGGGACCATTTCCAGCTTATAATGTATACATTAAATATTCTCTTTGAATGTTTTTTGTTTAGTGGATGCCTTAAACAAAATGACAGGACCTTGCAATTTCAGTTGAGGCATCTCTCATAATGTCCTTGAGGACTTCTTTTAGAATGTTTGTACTCAATGGATGTCAAACCAGTTCAAGTTGTAGTCCTTGTGGGTTTTCTGTATCCATGGATACTTTCAACTTGTCCAAACAGGTGTGCATTCATCACCATTAACCTTGTGGGTTTTAAGCAGGTTTTCTTAGCTTGTGAAACGTTCATTAGTTTCTGCAGTGCGTCTCCCTCAAATTCAGATGCAGAACTTAGGGAGCTGATATGAACCATTAAGGGTCAGTTTGACGTTTATTTTTATTCTCCTTCAAAAATCATTTATTTCGGTGGTCACTCCTATGCATCAAAAAAAAAAAATCATTTCTCAATCTCATGAAATATACCATAATTTGATTATTGAGAAAGGAGGATTCCTCATTTTCTATCAGGGTTATCAAAATGATCCTAAATTTGAATTGTTGATTTAGTTTCCATTTGCAGTTGAAGTTATAGGTCAATGAGGCCATTGATGTTGCCTTCAAAAGGTTGCAATGTTGGGAAGATTCTATGGTTGACATGCATGATTGAGGGCTATTTGCTTGCTTGGTCCCTAATAATTGTATTAAAATATTCAACATGAATTGAGAAATTTACTGGTGCAGGGCTGGCCGGCCTACGCCTACTGTGGGTCCCTAAATTTTTTTTATACTAATTATGATAGTATGATTATTCTCAAAATCGGCCAGTCTCATGATAGTACAGAATAACACACAAATTCTATGTACCTGGTAAGCTTAAGAGGATTTGAACTCGAGTCTCATGATGAGTAAATCTATAATCATATAACAAGTAAACATTTGGTTAAGATCTAAATGTAGATTCCTCTGGTGACAGGTTTCATCTCAGGCTTCTAATCCCTAAATATTAGAATGTAGAAATTGCAGTTGAAGAGCATCATCATCTCATGTTTTTCTGATCAAACATCATCATCAATTAGAAAACCTAAAACCACAGTCACTGTTTGTGAGTCCACTCCACACCCTTGAGAGATGAGAGTGACGACCCAATGGTGTATTATTTCTATGTGAGGTGACACAACATGATACATGGACAACCCTGTCTTAGTCCTTGGTGTTCTTTATTAGGGTCATATATCTCTTTTTTTTATATATACATAAAACTCTCTACGAGCATCTCCAACCGTTCCATTTTGGTCGGATGGTTTATGAGCCGAGGTTTTTTTTTTTTTTTTTTAAAAAAAGTTGTGATAACTTCTTCTACATCATTTTAATTTTCATAAAATTGATACCATTGGATAAATGTCATTGATACGATTTAAATGAGTTTAATATTGAATATGTTTTAAAATATATATTTAATAATAATTTTTTAACATTAATATTGATTTTATTATATTAATTATTATTTGTACTTATGTATTAAAATATTATTTATTTTAATCGAAACTGATAGCATAACAAAAGAAAGTACATGAAAAATTAAATAAAACACAACGAAACACAACAATAGAAATTAAACGGTATCTAGATCTTTTCATCGGATACGAATACAAGTTTTTTAGATGCATATATAATTTTGAAGTAATGATAAGTTTACTGATCACTAGTCCGGAATTGATAATATTAACTTCTACCAATTTTAAATTTATTAATATTTTTCAATGATGTATACTACATAAAAAAATAAGAATGATATTATAAATTGAAGTTTTATAAAAAAAAATTAAAAAAATTAAAATAGAGATGAAAATAGAGATTGTGGTAAGAGTTGATAAATAAATAGGGAGACTCTAAACTAACTTTTTTATTATTATTATTGTTGTTTGAAACTCTATTCTAAAAATCGCTATTGGAAATGCTTTAAATGATTAGGGCGGCGGTATATGCAAACTTTGAATAATATTCTCAACATTCATTTCTTTATTAATAGATAATCATTGTTTATATACAATAAATTGTGTTACGGGGAACCCAAATTAATTAGAAAAATTACGGATGTAAAAAGTCAACCACAAATCTTGTGCATCAGAATTCAAGACTAATAAGGGTTGTGTTCTTTCCTTTTGACCACTAAAATAATCATAAAATGAAGCTTCTCAATCAATCCTTCACATGTTACTGCTTTGCAACAGATCTCAAGCTATCTTCTGACTAATAGCTGTTGTGAACTGTTGTAGTGATATATATTTAATTGAATCATTCTAAAGAGTTCTTACACTTTCGTATTCTCTGAATCCTTACTATATTCTTATTCAGGCTGACTTGATCACTTGGTTCCGTTTGGATTGAAGAATTGATGTATTCTGGATAAATAACTATGTCAGTATAAATAACAAATCTACATGAATAAGAGATTTTCTATTTGGTTGTATTTTTTTTATTCTCATTGAAAAACGTAAAAATAAATGTTGAGTTGTTTGGTTGACAAAGAATAAAATATAAATAAAATGTAAAAATGTTGATTTGACATGTGGACTATTTGATGTATAAGAGGTGTTGATATGTAATTTAATGTGATAAGATGTAAAAAGTTGATTTGACATGTGAGCTATTTGATGTATAAAAGGTGTTGATAGGTGATTTGATATGATAAGGTATAAAAAACTGATTTGATATGTGGGCCCATGAGAATAGATAAACTGAGTATAGCTTATCTTAAGGGTTACTTAGAATTATTATACTCTTTTATACTCGTTTAAACTAGTTTAGTAATATTAAGTTATTATATGCAAACAAACAATCATTTTTCATATCTATTCTTATACTACCCTTATTCTCGCTTAACCCGCTACCCAAACGGGGGCTTATGATATCTGTATGAACCTTCATAATTTGTATTTGGATATCCCATCTTGTCTCCTCAGAGGTTAATGCCCCTCAAAAACCAAGCTTAAAGGCACTTAAAATTTGAGCAAAACATGTTAAGTGGTGGAATTATATTATACCTCAAAAAATAAACTCAGGGAACATGGGACCCTCAAAACAGCTTCACATACCTAACCATTGACCTAACTTCCATCACCAATGCATGGCCTTCCTAAAAGGGTTATTCGAGTTTCCTTTTTCAAGTCAGAACAGCTCATACAGTATAATTAAGAGATAGAAGCCTCCTTTGACTGACTCATGATGGCAAATGAATTCATGGAATGGAATCAAAGCAAACTTACAAACACTGAATGCATTGCAGTGAAGTTACTTATTGTTTTCTTGCACCATTAAAGGTAAACAAAAGTTCTATACAAGTGATATGCAATTCTGAATTAGGTTAGATATATATAATGTTTTAAGATTAAGTCAGGGTTGAATCTCATCAGTTCTATTCAGTCTCCTAACTTGTGACATTCTCTCACATGCTAAATATGACAGATTGTGATAGTTTTTTTTTTACAGTTTTTATCAAGAGATCAACCCTGATTGGATCTTATCTCCATTGTCTTGATATGGCTTAGAATGTCAACAACTATATATTTTTTAAAATTGATAAGCATATGCTCAAACTTTTTATTATAATATGGTCTAGCTCATATCCCTTTTTTCTCTCATCTACTCAGCTTATTATATTTTTCCTCCTACCCATTGTTTATACGCATGCTAATTATTAAAATAAAAATTGAGTAGGTGTGATGGTGGTCATGATGTAAAATTAAAATCTCTTTCTTTCCAACCATTGAGAAGCTGAAAACTGGAATTCCTGTATGCTATGCATCTGCCCAACTTATGTCCACATAATTATCACTCTGTTCTATATTTGTTGAAGCTGATGTTGCTCTGGAATATATCTTTATAAGGTTGATTGAACCTTGAATTTCAAACCATAGGGATTGGTTGGAGATGTCTCCTTATCTTGTCCTTGCAATTCAATCCTCTTGTATGACTTCATCACCACAAAGCCATATTTGATTTGAGAGATGGTTTTGTTGTATTTGGTTTCTTCTTCTTCTTCTTCTTCTTCTTTTTCAAGATTTAATTTAGATGAATTGTATGATAGCTGTACAACTCAATTTTATTATTAATGAAATCATCCAGAGACTAAAAAGAGGGGAAAAGGGAATGGCTTGTTGGGATTAAAAATTATCATAAATCACCATGTCGGCTTGTTTACGTATGAAAGGTTAGTGTCATAACTGTCCTTTCTTATTTGAATTAGAGGCTAAAATTAATTAAAATGTGATTGTCCATCACTCAATCAGAAAGGTCAAATGATAAACTAATACCAAAATCATCACACAAGAAATACAGAACTGCAGCATTATTTAGTTGTTAAAGTTTTCAGCGTACTGTGTTTTATCCAATCATACAAATTGATAAAGATATCAATAATGATTCTTTTTTTAACATTAAACACTACTGATCGATTAGTTGGTTTTCTCTAGCTGGAATTAGCTTTATTAGTTAGATATTAAACCAAGCAGGAACTGGTGGAGGTTGTTCAAAGTGAGGTGGTCCAACCATTGTTTAAATTAAGGAGTGCATTAGAGAACGACCACATGCAAATATCAATTATTGCATGAGTTTATGAATCTTCTTATGTTTATGGTAGATATATATATGAATGATTTTTACCAATATAATACGACAAACTCATTAATTAGTAAGATTTCAAAGCTAAAAATAGGTTAAAAGAAGATTAAGTTCATGGGTATGGATTGCATAGTGGCCAAAAAATCTTAATCTGTTGTAAAAAAGGACCTAGTAGTTGTTAAATACAACTACCCTTGGAATTATATATTTTTTTAAGAAGGGTAGATATTGCTACTATACCGCGTTTTTAATACTAACGTAGTACAAGTACAAATCTGAATGGGGTAAGGAAAGAATTGCCAATTTAGTTTGAATTTAATGACATTCTTTTGTGGTCACCAATATCTCAACTTGTTCTCTTATGACTTATCAAAATAAACTTGTTCTCTTAATTTTGATATGAATGTATTATCAGTGATATTCTCTTTATAGTTGTTAAATAACACCACCACTGGAATTGGATTGCAAATTCAGTTTGAATTTAATGGCATTTATTTTTTTTTGGTGGTTATCAAGCACTTTCAAAAGTTGGGCACTTCTCATGTGTGTTTAAGGTTGGCACTCAAAAGAGTTCTTTTTTTTTTTTATCAAATCTATTAAATATTATTTTTATGTGGTGTCTAGTTGGTCCCAACTCATAATTCGTATTTAGAGTACGGACTAATTTAAGATATAACATCTGATTTATAATTAATAAAACTTGTGGGTCCCTCAAAGCGCTTTTCGACGTCGAAGCGCACACAAAATGTGAGAGAGAGATACATTAAATCCCTACTTTAACCAAAGTTTTATCTACTAATTTAATCAGGGTTTATTAGTGCTTCTTGATCTTGATGATGATGATGATGATGATGATGATGCTATGAAATGTATTAAATCTCAATGTTAATTAATTCTACTAGGAAGATATTTCACCTTGCAAGCAATCTAAATATCAGTACCCATTGAGATTGTGCATTTAATTGTTTCTAGAAGCTCTGCATCCATGACATTATTGTGCTATGAGATTATATGTATAATGTTAGGCAATATACAGAGATATTTGCATAAATATTGGAATTAAAATGTTAAAACACAGCTCCATGCGCCGTCCACAACTCTTTTTGTATTTTTTTTAAAAGTAGTATATATGAAAGATAAAATATATAATCAAATAAATTGTATATTTATTTTTAAAATGTTGAAAAATTTAAGAAGATACATATCTCGCATAACTAGATATATATATTGTTAGACTTATTATTAAACTGAGCTTTTGAAAAATGTAATTTTCTTGACTTTTCAAACTCTCTTTTTTACATTGAAAATGCGGTGTTTGGATATGCGTGTAGTTCTTTTAGGATCTCAAAATACAAAATCAGTCCAAATGCTCGATCAATCACTATTTATAAGTTTGATGGGTTGGGTTGGGTTGGGTTGAGTTTGAGTAAACTTTCTTCAACTTCAAGTTAGATCTAAGAACATCTTCAATTGATAGATTAACTAACATGTTAATGTCAACTTGTTACGTAACATGTTAAAATGTTGTTACAATGGAGATATTAAAAGGAAGCTAAATGTGGGCCCCACTTATCAGATGTTATCTTTCAAGTTAACTGTGGTCAGTGTTTTAGCTAGTCAAATGTGGGTCCCACTTGATTGTTTTTATTAAAGAATTTTAAATATATATATTTAGGAGTTGAGTGGGTGGAGAGGTGGGGCCACTAATATTTTGGTTGGTTTATTTAACTAGTCCATTAGAGCAACAACAATCCACTAAATTAAGATGTAATAAATGAGGGTGTAGTTGATGTATAAATTATTGATATGACACTTTAATATCTTGATTAATTAATATATCCATTAGAGATACTCTAAATTCAGTTTTCAACTTTATACCACTTTATATAATTTTTTTCTCCTGCTAAAATTAAAAGCAACTGATGCTCACAATCAAGACCGTGCAATTAATGGATCCTTGTTTATTGGACTGTCATGATTAAGATGGCCCTTCGGGATACCATGTGATGATGATGGTTCAGTTGCAGTAGTGAATGGCAAGACACACATGGGGGCATTATGGGAATTTCAGTTTTTTCAAAATAAAGAACCCATTTTGGGCTTCTCCGATTGTAACTGCAAAAAAAAAATCTCTCATGCTTTCATCACCTGTTATTTTGTCTCTCTCTCTCCCCCTTTCAGACTTTGATTTCTTTTGCAGGTATGCAAAATATTATTAATTTTAAAAAATATATTTAAAACCCATATTTTGAGTTTTGGTGAAAGTACATTTTAAATGGTTTCACTGTTAGCTGTTTTTTTTTTAATTCAATTTTCAGAGGATTTATTTAAGCTCTCTCACAACCCACTCATCTCCCACAAACAAACTCTCATTGCATTCTCTGTCTCTCTCTGCCTCTCATTCTCTGTAGCTCTGGTTTTTCTTGCTTTGCTTCTCTTCAAACGTATTTTTGAAGAGCTCTTAGTGTGGTTGTGTTAATTGTGTTGCTGTTTGTTGAGTTTTGTGTCAGTATTTTGGGATTTCAAGGCTTGTTTGTGTGATTGGGTGATGCCCATTTGCCTAATTTTGTTCTAGACAATCTAAAAATTCAACTTTTGATAATGGGCTGTCGTTGATTTTGCAGCTTTCGGTCCCGAATTCCTGGAAAGTTCAAGCTTTAGGTGATAGAATCTGCATTAGAATCATGGGTCTCCGTTAGTTTATTGGTTTTCAGCCTGTCGACTTCCGTAGTTGAATTTGGAGTGGGTCTTTTGTGAGATTAAAGATGCAAATTCAGTCAATGATAATGGGTTTCCGCTAATTTCAGCGTTTCGTGATCTCAAGTTACTGTTGTTTAGCTCTCAGTGTTTCTTCTTGATATTTGACATGTAAAGACTAGATCTTGTCAATGGGATTTCGCTAAATTTGAAATCGTATTGTTTCTTTGGGAGTCTGAGGCGAATCCTATAATGGGTATCCGCTAAATTCAGCTGTCTTTTCGATTCTGATGAGTTTCTCATCTCTCTGGAAAGATTTGCCTTGATTGTTGAAGGAGATAAGAAATGGGTCTTTCTTATATTATGTCTGATCGTTAGACTGTTTTGGGTCAGATGGAGAGCATTCGCTAGTTTAATCGTCTTCATTTTCATGTGCTCTGTAGTCTAATTCCTGGAAAGTTTTCTCAGTCATGGGGTTCAAGTAGACAACAAAAAGAACACACAATTTGATTTGCTTATCCATTACCGGACCTTTTTTGTTTGGATGGCACAGCCTTGAGTAATTCTTTTATATTCTTTATAATGATATACTCCTTAATTGTACAGATTTGATACTCAAATTAGTTATTAACGTAGTTCGTCCAGTGACAATGGTGTCCGCTAGCTTTTGCTTGTTTCATATATTCCTTAGCGATATAGAATACCGATCCATCTGCCCATAGTTATGAGAACATAAAGCTTGATATAGGTGATGCAAGTTTTGGTGACATTTTGGCCCCTCCGAATCATCAGTTTGCGTTTGATAGATAGGTTTTCCTACAATCCTTTGAGAATTACATAAGCCCCTCTACAACTTTCCTGTCCCGTCCCAGTATCCTCCTCTTTGAGTACTAATCTCATAGAGGAAAACCATCATGGAAGAAACATTTGTACCTTTTCGTGGAATCAAGAATGATTTGCAAGGAAGATTGTTGTGCTACAAACAAGATTGGACCAGTGGCATAAAGGCCGGATTCAGGTATCATTAATAACTGACTTCTATGTCATGCTTCTCAAAAATTTCATTGTTGTAGCGTATGACATCAGTGTTTCATATAACATCTATGTTTAGTTTCCTATAGGTTAAATTTCTTCCACATTCCTATTAAATATTATGAGATGATGTTGTATTAGATAACCACATTACACATCGTGTTGGGATGTCATAAATCAATTCTTTATCTTGTTGATGTATTTCTCATCAGGATTCTAGCTCCCACTACATACATATTCTTTGCTTCGGCTATTCCGGTCATATCTTTTGGTGAGCAGCTGGAGAGAAATACAGGTAGGAGAGCTTTCTGCTTCTTGAAATTATACAATTCTCATTTTCAGCCTGATTCAGTTGTTTTTGCTAATTTGGAAAAAAAACACCCGATTCATTACAAACATTGAAATGATGCCATTGTTTGTATTGTCAATAGATGGAACTTTAACTGCTGTACAAACACTTGCCTCAACTGCTCTTTGTGGGATCATACACTCTCTCATCGGAGGACAGCCTCTGCTTATACTTGGAGTCGCTGAGCCGACAGTGCTTATGTACACATTCATGTATGACTTTGCCAAGGACAAAAAGGATTTGGGTCATAAGCTCTTCTTAGCATGGACAGGATGGTAAAAAGAAAAAAGCGTTTTCGCTTGATGAGTTATTGAGGAATTATTAACATTTCTTTTTCATTTATATAGTCATTTCGTCTAATGTTTCAGGGTTTGTGTGTGGACGGCATTGTTGCTCTTCGTGCTTGCTATATTGGGTGCTTGCTCAATTATCAATAGGTTTACCCGCGTTGCTGGAGAACTGTTTGGTCTTCTTATAGCGATGCTCTTCATGCAGCAAGCCATTCGTGTGGGTACTCTTTTGTTTAATTGTGGGTTTAGATAATTTAATGATCCTCAAGAGAAGTTCACAAAGAACTCCATATAACTGGAATAATGTTTAATGGGAGATGATATACTCATTCTTATAGTCACCACCTCCCCCTAACCTAGTTTATACTTAGAATAGTATATACTAGTTAGAAAAAAAAACATTCAATTAATTTGAGTATGTATTTCAGTTTTTGTAAAGGTTTGTACTTCATTAGACTACTATATACTTTGAAAAGCATTCAAAACATGTTGGGGCCACAAAAGTGAATGCAGGTATTACTGTCCTTGACATTTTCCATGTTTAATAAGTACTGTTTAAAATATATTTGCCCCATCTACGATGACTTAGGCCCCAGCTCCCTCCGCCCGTTTGTTTTTTCGCTTGTCACTTTTCCGTTTTTCTGTACTCATTTTATATCCTCTCACCTCCCATTCAGACGTGTTAATCTCACTTTCTCAATGAATGTGATGGTGGCATGTATATATCTTTTATTTTTACAAAAAATGTTGTTTAAAATATATTTGATAAATTGGCCAATCCATAGCCAATGTATTGGCGGACTCTCCTTGATTTTATTTTTTGTTCGATTCAAAATTCTCATTGATTTGTGTTTCCTACTACAAATGAATATGTTTGTCACATCCTAGAGTAGGAGAGAACCTGATGTAAAGGGATCATGGGTTTGTGATTTGTTTTAAATACCTGCATTTTATTTTATGAATGCAGGGTCTGGTTGATGAGTTTGGTGTTCCAAAGAGAGAGAATCCAAAACAGACTGAATTTCAGCCATCATGGCGCTTCGGAAATGGAATGTTTGCCTTGGTTCTGTCCTTTGGCCTTCTCCATACCGCATTAAGGAGCCGCAAAGCACGGTCATGGCGCTATGGGACAGGTATGTTTTTTTTTTATACTAAAATTTAAACAGAAGCAACCTAAATTATGTCTTAGCCTCCAACATTAAGACCAACTCAAACAGGATATGCTCTATAGGTCTTGTAGTCTTAGTGGGAATTCAATTTTTGTAGGTGCACTGAGAGGATTCATTGCCGATTATGGTGTACCATTGATGGTTCTTGTATGGACGGCGGTATCCTACATACCAGTAAATTCCGTACCAAAAGGGATTCCAAGGCGACTTTTCAGCCCGAATCCATGGTCACGAGGCGCTTACTCAAATTGGACGGTCATTAGGGTATGTGCCTCATAAAAAAAAATTCATGTAAATCTGTATAAATCTGAATCAGTTTCCTCTTGCGCCATCTGAATGCCTTTTCTATAATTGAAACTTACATTCTTTTGTCTGGGCAGCAAATGGTGGACGTACCCATCTTATATATCATTGGAGCATTTATTCCAGCCACCATGATTGCAGTGTTATATTACTTTGATCATAGTGTTGCATCTCAGTTATCTCAGCAAAAGGAATTCAACCTTAAGAAGCCACCTTCTTTCCATTATGATCTCCTGCTCTTAGGTTTCTTGGTAAGTGGTATTACTTAATACTAAAAAAAATGAACTCACATAATAATGTGAATTGTAGTTTCTTTTAAACAAGCGATCTTCCTCAATTCCTTGTATGCTTGATAAATTTTCCAATTAAAATTTCTTTAGCAATGCATTTTAAGTGATGACCTATGTTCACATATCTCCACAGACCATACTCTGTGGCCTACTTGGACTCCCTCCTTCAAATGGTGTGATCCCACAATCCCCTATGCATACAAAAAGTTTGGCGACACTAAAACATCAGGTAACGACATATTTATTCAAATTTTCTACTTAACTGATTTTAGATTGTTACAAATTCAAATAATCATTGTTGCTGCATGACAGTTGTTGCGCAACAAGCTCGTGTCATCTGCACGCAATTGTATCAGCAAAAATTCGAGCTTAAGTCAATTGTATGGAAGCATGCAAGAAGCATATAACCAAATGCAAACCCCACTTGTTTTCCAACCTCCATCTACACTGGTAAGTTGGCATCATCTGCAGACTAAAAAAAACAAAAAAATAGCACAACAAATTTATGTTCTGTTCCTCTTTTCTTGCAGGGACTCAAGGAGTTGAAACCTTCGACGATCCAGTTGGCTGCAAATACTGGAAACATGGATGCACCTGTTGATGAGACTGTATTTGATATCGAGAAGGATGTAGATGATCTCCTCCCTGTTGAGGTCAAAGAACAACGTGTCAGCAATCTGCTTCAGGCAATGATGGTTGGTGGTTGCGTTGCAGCCATGCCTTTCCTGAAGAAGATTCCAACGTCGGTTCTCTGGGGCTACTTTGCTTTCATGGCCATTGACAGCTTGCCAGGCAATCAATTCTGGGAGAGGATATTGTTTCTTTTCACTGCTCCAAGTCGGAGATACAAGTAAAATTCTTTACCTATTGACTTGTATTTTTATTTTTTATTTAGAAATTGTTCATCCTGGTAGGCCATACTGGTAATTGAAATATTAGATTCAAGCAGTCACAAAGTACTCTAAACTTTTCCGAATGTTGGATAAGCACTCAGATTGGAACCTCCCATACTTATGGGACAAATATACTTCTGTTGATCGAACTATGTGTTTAGTATATTCAAAATCCAATTATCCATTTAGTTTACCTGATATACCACATTCTTCTTAATTTAAAAGTTAATCCTAATTGTCTCGTTGCTTTGAACCCTACTATTGATCAGTTACATCTAGAAAATAGTTTAATTCTGTACTTTTGCCGTAGTTATCCCATATAATTTACGAATATACACGGATCCTACCAAATGGAATCTATGCCATGCATGAACTTTGTAACTATGGATTCAAGGCTCTTAATCTATGGTCACTCAATAATGAGACAGGCATTCTTGTTTTGCAAATTCTCGAATATTTTTCACTGAATAATTAATACCCATTTTAATGTGTTTGTCAGGTTATTGGAGGAATATCATGTGACTTTCGTGGAAACTGTTCCTTTTAAGACGACGGCTGTCTTCACTTTGTTCCAAACGACATATTTGCTTCTATGCTTTGGTTTAACTTGGATTCCCATAGCAGGAGTTCTCTTCCCTCTGCTGATCATGCTTTTAGTTCCTGTGAGGCAATACATTCTCCCCAGATTCTTTAAGAATGCGCATCTTCAAGACTTGGATGCCGCAGAATATGAAGAATACCCTGCATTGCCATATGAAACAGCAATAAATGTGAGTTTCTTTATCACATACCAATATATAATTCCAGTGTTTGAAGAATTATATTAATTTGATTATTTCGCGTGAAACAGGAACAACAACCAAATAACACCGGGATGAGATTTGGTCACGCAGACAATGAGGAAATTCTTGATGAGATGATCACTCGAAGCCGTGGTGAGATCCGGCACATATACAGCCCGAAAACGACTAGTTCGACTCCTGCAAATGAAGGTTCACAGCCTGCCTACAGTCCACGAATCCCCGAGAGTAGGTACAGTCCCCGAGTGACTGAACTAAGGTTGGAGAGCAGGAGTCCACGATTCGCTATATCAAAGCAGACACCAAGTCCTCGAGCATCCACATTAGGCCAAGGTTCAACGTCTGGTTCAAAATCTTGAGCTCAAACCATGCCTACCAGAGCATTTTCGGAGGGGTTTATCATACTATCTATGTGGTTTAGATCAGATCAGCCTGGTCATACTTGTTTCTTTTTTTTCTTTTTCTTTTTTTGAGTGTTGTTTCTAACCTCTGTTGAACAGAATTAGGCTGTCCCTGTGTCACCTTTTTCTTGCATCCCTTGATGTATGTTGGGCAATGGAGCATATTGTGACAAGAATATAAAAAATAATGGTGTTTGAGTTTTATGTATGTTGTTTTCATTATAATGTATTATGGAATGTTCAGCATTTTATCCATTCATATACTGGATTATCTCTGTTTCTGGGACATGCAAAAGCAGCATAAACCCAGATCACATATACACCCATGTCACTTCAGGTAATTTTTATTTTTTTTTCAATTTATATAATCATTGACATAGCCTGCTTTCTGTATATATCCATTCATATTCTGGATTTTTTCAATTTATTATTATTATTATTATTATTATTATTATTATTATTATAATATAATAAAAAAAATTGTAGGCAAAAGTATTCTCCATTTTTTTTCTTCTATTAAACGATAGGCGTTTGCCTTAATATATTAAGGGTCAAGGCACTTGCCTCTCTGGTTGAGAAAAAATACCGCTGCAGAAAGAGATAATCCTGTAAACTTTTACATGATTTGATTGCATATTTCAAGGGCTTGCAAATCTTATAAGTACATCCATGCATGATAAGCATGACTGCATGAAACCTTTGGTGGTCTTTGAATCTGATCATGCACAATTTCAAGATTACACATTAAGATAGACTGTTTTATTGTTCATTGGGTACACTGTTTTAGTCTAACATCGCCCAGCAGAAGAAGATAACAAGTGCTTATGTACGAGTACAGTCCTTACATACAAAGATGACATTTTTAAAGTAGTGAGCTTAATGATGGGCAAAACCAATAAACTTTGTGTATAAGCCATTTCTATGTATCAGCTTTTTATCACACCTCACTTTTCCTAAAATGGCGGGCGAGTCATGTCTCCTTCTGCCATGATCGTCGTCCAACACGCGATCCATGATTGCTTGAGCAACACCGACCAGACGTACTTGGTTCTTGTTGGATTCCTCTAAGTGGACTTGCATCTTTCATGCTTTTCACCTGAGCATTACTGTTTACTGGTCTTCTCATGTCTTACATTGACAAAGTGCTTGTTTTATTTCAGTTCAATGGACTGTGAATGGAAAGTTGGAGCAGCAGCAGGTGAAAGCCAATTCAGATAAGGACTCCTCAGGCTATGAGTTCCTTCCATTTTGAAGTGGCTTTGCATTATGGAGAAAAGAAGGATGTACTATGAGATATACCATCACTTTTTCAATCCTGTAGGACATTATAATTCTATTTCACATGGCATCTTTTGAATACACATGCACTTTTTCTACTGTTTGGCATGCGACATGGCCTTTATCTGTGATTGATTGATATCTTGGGATATATAGCAAAACTGGGTAGGTTCCATTTGGTTACATTTTTCTTATTCTTCTGCCATTATTTTATTTTAATTTAATTTAGTGTTTTTGTATGTATAATGTATGAATAGGTTTTTTTAATCTCCCTTGGATTTAATATTGAGGCTTATATTATCTTATTTAGGCATAATTATCTAGTTTTATCCACCCAAATCAAATGAATTTTTTTTTGGCTATTCTGCCCCCATCAGGCCCTTATTTTGCACCCCAATAGGGTTAGGAGAATTTATCTAGGTTACCATGTTGGCTTTCAAATGCTCATTATTTATCAACAATAAAATTTGAAAATTTCAGTTTTTTTTTTTAACACCATTGGAACTATTTTGATAAATGGGCTTTTTTTTCCAAAAAAAAAAGTCAGATGTCCAGAATAAGTTTCAAATGATGCATGTTCATAAAAGAAGGGACAAT
Source organism: Acorus calamus (assembly GCA_030737845.1). NCBI lineage: Eukaryota > Viridiplantae > Streptophyta > Magnoliopsida > Acorales > Acoraceae > Acorus > Acorus calamus. Next base: position 3,802,870 of record CM060860.1, read on the forward strand.
GGAATAAATGGAGATCTGTTTTCAATATGAAAGATCAACTCCAACCCACTCCCTAAACCACTTCATGAACCTATATTTCAGGGGACAAAATTAAAACTAATCTCCAACCCACTTCACAAATGTTTCCATAGGATAATAGGTTTTGGCCATTCAGAAATCTGTGGCAATTTATGTTGAGAAGAGAAAATGAGTGGAGAATCTACTTTAAAATGGGAAAGAAAATGGGGAAATGAGAGTTTATCTCTCTATTCTCCAAATTTTAATTCCAATTACTTATTGCCACTGGTTTGACAAGGAAATAAGTCATGTGATAATAGGGATAAATGCGATAAAGTGGGTGTAGTTGTTTAGATTTTGCAATGAATAAAAAATATATATATATATTTTACTCTCTTTTCAACCAGTTTTATTAAATGTGAACAGAGACAATATCTATAGACTTTTTATCTCTTAGAATTAGGATATTTTATTCTTAAATCTTATCATCTTACCAAGCTAGCTTATAAGCAATGACTTATCTTTAAAATCCCTAACATGATAGATATTTGGATGATTGAAAACAGGGACAAGAAGGTTCAGTGAACAGAGATACTATATTATATGCATGGAGTGGTTACAAAAATTAGTCACACTTTACTGATAGGATCTTCTACTGACTGGGCATGTTTCAATGCATCATTTTTGGCTGGGCCTATGAGTAAGAGATGTGGTAGGGAATAGGGATGGGAGGGGATGTTTTGGACTATACATTAGGCTTTTGATTTGGGCAAGGACAGACAAACAATAGTGGGTGCTAATATCTTTCTCTCTGTCTTCCACCACCTCCTCTCATGTTTGCTTTCTTGTCACTATGATGTTTTTCTTTTGCCAGTGCTTTATAGTTTGATGAGGATATATTGATGGCAAAAAACCTAGGTCTAAGGTCTGACACAAGCATAGTATAAAAGTGTGTGATTGAGTAGCTCTCACACCCATCAGTCCAACGTACTTCTATTCATTGAATCTACTGTTTTGTATTCATTTATTTTAGATGATTTATCACATTTTCCCTAATCTAAAAAACCAGCATTGATTGTCATCGCTTCCTTTGCACATAATATAGAAGTTTTGCATAATTCTCATATTAGTTATCTGAATACATCCAAAAAACAATTTAATTATCTTTGCATTATATAATTTATAAATGTACACTTACTATTCCGAATGAAACTTGTTGAATGTTTGTCTTACACGAGCATGGTGACTATGGCCACAATGTCGTAACCATTTGATCTTGGCTATCTCAAGCAAATTATTTCTCACCCATATTAATCCGAACATCTAAATTTGTAAACAATTTATATCAACATGTATAACAAAAAAAAATGTATATATTACACCATGTTAGATGCGTGTGTTATGGGCATGAGATATGTAGATATAGCAAATATTTTTAGTTTCATACAAGTTCAAAAAGTTGGTTGAGAATTTTTTTTTCTTAAAAAAAAGTCTGAGATAGGGTTACACTATATAAGGTCAATTAATAGTTTAATACCTGATTGGAGTCCAAGTGATATCCAGACCAACCAGTTTAAATTGTTTTATATGGTCCAATGACAAACCTCCAATTCTAAAGCAGTTTTTAAAAAGGTCACAGTAGCAGAGATTTCTTTCTTATCTCTAACAGGTCTGTTTGTTTTTTTGTTATTCAGCTATATTTCAGTCCAACGTTTTCGCCCACAGAAAAACATATCAAATAAACGGATTGCGGCGTTGTATGAATAAAAATAGTATCCAAACAGCACCACATTTATTCTAATAGGATAACCCCTTATCCAATCCATATCTGACACATTAATGTACGTACTCAGATTCACATGTACACTAAGATATGTGAATATGTTGAACAACGTCTCCTGCTGTAATTCAGACACGAAAAAAAATTGAAAAAATTATATCAGTAGCGAATCGAAGTAGAGAAAATGAAACAAAACAAAAAAAAGAGAAAGATTTAGGAAATTCGAGAAAATATTGACTACATCCACAAGAGGAAGAGAGAACTGCTTTATTTTTCTGGATATACAGATCTATAGTGGAGTTATAAATTTGTCTTTCTCTTTCAAATCTTAGGGTTGCTGATATAAAACACACCAATTTATAAAAATGTATAGATAACTAGTTTAATCCGTATTTTCGTTCGTAGTGATAAACAATATTTAGATCATTGAAAAACTTAGGTGCAAGATACAAACCCAAACTTGAAGGAATGAAATAGATACAACATGATTGAAACATTCAAATAGAACCTAAATATGCCAAATAATATGAAGTCATTATCATTACAACGCAGCATAGGCTAGCCTGAATATAAAACCAGGAAGGCATTTCAAGCTAAAAACCAGGAGTACTGTTACACTTAATCCGTTTTGCAACCCTATACACTTTGATGATATAGTATATAGTCTTATCATAGTGTATGAGATTCTATTATAGTGTATGACATAAAAAATTTATCATTTTTTTAAATATACTAATGTATTTCAGTATATACTTCATTTCATATAACAGTATACATTTTATTTGGAAATTGTATGATTTATATAAAAAATTTATGTGAAGTGCAATTAGGGTTGTACGTATCATTTTCCAAAAACCAGTCCAACCCAGCCCATAAAAACTGGGCCGTCAGAGACAACATTAAATCGGGCTGGGCCGGTTCAAGTGCCGATTCGGCCCAAAATTCAACGCGGCCCATGGAATGGTTGATTGAACGAGCCGTTTTTTTTTTTGGTGGGGGGGGGGGGGGGGATTCAATTCACAGTGTCGGAAGGTGTTGTTTATATTATATTTCATCATATAATATACATGAAATGAAGTATATTTATTTAGGGTTTTTTTTTAAAAAAAATTCGAAATCACTTCTAACGTGTTATCTTTGTTTCTAATTGCTTATTTTTTTGTTTTGTTGAGGTAATCTACTTTTGAAATCAGAGTGTTTTTTATTTATTTATTTTAAGACTGGTGTTCATGGGTTTGATCCTGACATCTGTTACAAAGAGAAGATGTTAGCTAATTTAACAAAAACTTGGTTTACTAAATCTCAAGTTTTGAATTTATGATTCAAAATATTAACAATTATGCACTACATATAGTAAATGTATTTTTTTTATTGGTCATATAGTAAATGTATTGGTAAGCCCCTCCTATCTTATTTAGATTTGTTGGTTCGCATGCAATTATGGACATTGTCGAGCACTTCCCCATAGACCAAAAGCTGCATTTTATTTGCTTCAACTTTCACTTCATTTTGGGAGTGGGAGTCCACAGTTGCTTTTCATTTCAGGAGTGGGGATGCTCGCTAGTGGGCTCTTAGAGCATCTCCAATGGATATGTTATTTCATTAGTTAGTGTCATATTTTTATAAATGAGGTAAAAATGGTACTCCAATGGAAGTGTTAAGGGTGTGTTAAATGTGGGTCCCACCCGTCATATGTTAGTTTTCATGTTACTTTTAGCTAGTGCTTTAGCCAACCAAATGTGGCTCTCACCATTTAAAATATTCAAAAAAATATTATTTTGGATGGGTGGAGAGCTTTGAGTGGGTGGAGAGATGGACCACTATTGTTTTAACTAGTTATTTAACTAGTCCATTGGATCAACAATCACCAACTAAATGAGAATGTAGTAAATGATGGTCTAGTTGATGGATAAAGATGCTGACATGTCACTTTAACATCTTAGTTAGTTAACATGTTCATTGGAGATGCTCTTAGCTCTTAGTATTTCAAGGAGTCATTTGCATTCATACCCCCCCCCCCCTTCTCTTTCACCTCCCCAATAAGCTCTGTTTTCTTTTTTGGGGCACTTTTGGCCTGGGGATTGAGTGCAATTCTCTTATACCCTCTCCTCCGCATTTTTTATTTTGAACTTTAATTCTTTCTGCTTTCGGACCATTGTAACTTATATTTAATCAAGTTGTAAATAGATTAAAAAAAACTTTCATTTCATTGAATTTTGAGGTGGGCCGTATTTATGTTCAGATTTTATGAGATATCTTGCATTTTATTATAAATGAGTATGTTTACTCAAACTTAAAAGTATTTTGGTCATTCTCCATCATTTTTATCATATTATTTAGTTTCTTATTTGTTAGGTGTTAGAGATATTAAATTTTTTTTAGATGCAACCGTGGACAGTGGCGGAGCCAGGATTTTTACAAAGGGGGAGCCTAATTAATGTGATTTATATAAATATTTTTAAAAATTATATCATTATATTTTTTTAAAATTTAAATAGCATAGATTAAAAATATGCTTAAAACGAAATAAAGACATTCATATAAAACATATAATTGAATGATTATAAAAAAATAGTTATCATATTTTAAAATGATATATCATATTTCATATTGATCATTTAAAAAGATATCAAAACATAAATCTAATAAACAATACATACATTTAAATTTGACATCGATGAGGTTTCAAATCGTAAAAATGTTGAATGATTTGATTGTTTTAGATATTTACACAAGTATTTTAAACTTTAAATAAATTAGTAACAATGATAATAAAGTAAAATGAAAAAATTATATACCTTCGAAATGTTGATGGAGGAGAGGAGATGATTACAGATTGTAGAATTCCCGATTGTTGAACAGTCAATGGAACAAAAAGTAAAAATTACAGATTTTTTTTAGAGATGGTGGTTGATATTAGAAACAATTGAGATACAAAAAAAAATAAAAGATTAAAATTTTTATTTTATTCAAGATAGGTGGGGAAGCCGAGGAGTGGGATCCATCCCTCCATAGCTGTTTGTAAGATATGGATAGAATAAGTTTGAGGATAAATGAAAAAGAGCTAAAAATGGCTTTTGTTGGCTAATTGAAAGAAGGAGGTGAGGGTACACTATACACGTGAATGGTCCAGATGAATAATGGATGGGGGTTTTTTTTTGAGTTGTGAGCTATTGCTGTTTAGGGAATTTTATATGTAGGTGCTATAATCTATGAGCTCTAATTAAAATCAATCTACAACAAAAAATTAAAGAATTTTTTTTATTTTTAAGTCCCTATAAACCATTGAATTTAGTGATCAATCCCTCACTTCTTGGTATTTTGGTTTTAGTCCCCAAATTTATAGGTTGTGTTTCTTTTTAGTCTCTCCCAGGGATTAAAAAGAAAATAAAATAATTTAGAGATAGATCACTCTGAGGGACTAAAAAGGAACATATCCTATAAATTTGAGACTAAAACTAAAATATCAAGAAGTGAGATATCGATCACTAAATTCTATGGTTTATGGAGACTTAAAAATAAAATAAAAACCTACATTAAAATGACCTATAAAAAACTAAAAGGATATATAAATAAATACAAAAAATCCAGGGGGGTCCCATGCCCCCTCCCCCGGTCCTATGGTGGCTCCGCCACTGACCGTGGATGATGTTTCTCTGAAAGGAAATGATGGTGTTGAGTAGAGATATAATGAATCAATTCCTCCTTTCCTCACCTGGGACAACCGTGTAAGGATGCTGCGAGAGTTTTATTCTGAAAATGTTTGGAATATGGTGCTTCATTTTATTAAAGATTGGGGACGTATATGCTATATTATAAAACCCTTTTGAATGAGTAAAATCATCATTTATATAAGATTTTTTATATTTTTAACACATTATAGGTTTTTTTTATACTGTATTTTTTACCAGTATTAACTAAATATAACATACACAAAATATTCATCATATGTAAACTTAAATTTTATTTAGAGGGTTATTTGGATTTATTAGATGTTTTCAGGGTTATATAGATTTCAGTCAGTTTACAGGGGTTATACGGATTTTGCTCAAAATATAAACATAAGTACACACTCAATGGTCTTTTGCACCGCTGAACATAATTTTCCAACCACTCAAATATTGCCACGTAGACTCTACAATAAAGACTACGTTGTTATATATATATACTAATGGCACTTCCGTAATTTATCTCGAATCGAATGTGCAGTTCAGGTAATTCAACTTCCCTCCCTCTCTCTCTAGATCACCACCTTCTCTTCATTTTCGCGTTCCCAGAAAGCAATCCCTCTCTCTCTCCTCACATATTCGGAGGTGCTGTTTTTTGAATCCTGTACGGTCGGAGAGGTAATTTTTTGTTCTTTCAGAAACCCGAATCGATTCGATCGATCTACCTGTGATCCGCTCCACAGGAGTTTTTTTTTTTTGATCGATGCGTTTTTAGGGGGTTTCGATTTGGATATCTATGATTTTGATCTGTTGCAAGGGTTTTTACGTGTTCAGCTTAAGATCATTACCTCGGATTGTTCAGATCTGTCTTACGCTTTTTCATTATCTCAGATCTGTGTTGTTTTTTTTGTTTTGATGATCGATTGAGGCGTAGATCTATCCGTTATGTTGTTATTTAGTATTCGATTTGTTTGTAGTTGTGGACGCATGTTTTATGTGTCGTGGCTTTCTTTTAGGGTCTGAATCTGTCAGTTTTCTTATTGTGTTCTCTTCTGGTAGATGATATAGCCAAGCATGTTAGATGTTCTTGGAATTTGTGCATGTTATATGATCATTTTTTATATTTTGTCAGTAAAGGATTGGATAATCCATATATAGAGATGATGACCCTCAAACAAAAATGAGACAAGGGTCTCCTTATAAAAAGATGATTATTTTTTACATTACAAAGTTTCTCATGGATCTGTTGGCTTTAGCGTGTAATCAAGAAGTATGTTTGGGATTTTTTTTTTTTGGAAGAAAATGGTAGGCCTTCACCTTCGTATTAGATAAGAAGAGGAGTGCCCAAACGGAAAAACAAGGTTATAAAGCACAAACAAAAAGGGAATCCCCTGTAAAGAAGCCCTCTGCAAAGGATAAACCCATAAGCTGAGAAAACCACTCATGAATCACTAAACATCTCCCCACCAAAGCTATGGACGATGCTCCCACGCAAGAACACCCCCACTCCTTTATGTTACTAATCGCCACCTCCCACACATTTTCAGCGTAAGGGATCTCGCCCTTAAATATAACATTGTTCCTTGTGCGCCAAATGGACCACAACACCGCCGGTATAACGATTTGCGAGACCTTTGCTCTAATGCTCCTATCACCTGAACCTCGTAATGCCTTACCGGTAGCCCATAGCTTCTCTGCAGTGGAGAAACTAGCGTTCATCCCATAGGCCTCTTCCAACCAGCCCCAAACCCTCCTCGCCACCGCACACCTTACAAACAAATGCTCCGCAGATTCTTCCTCGACTGAACATAATGCACAAGTAGTATTAATCCCCGGGTTCCATGTAACTATGCGCATCTTTGTGAGTACTTTGTCCAGATACAAGGTCCACATAAAGGCCTTTACCTTCAAAGGAATATGACAGCCCCACACCTCCTTGTACTTCCTAGCTGTGATGGACGTAGCCGGAATATCCCGCCTCAGCCAAGCATAGCAACTACGAACCGAGAAACCTTCAGAAGGTTTTGGAGACCAAACGATCTCGTCCCCCCAAATATTTGATTCAATTTATCCTAAAGTAGGATTTGGGAAAAATATTTGATTCAATTTATCCTAAAGAAGGGTTTTGATGTCATATGTAAATGAACTCTTGTCAGCAAATGGAATGGAATTTCCTATATCATGCAGTAAGGGTTTGACATTAACAAACTTTCTGCTGTGAATGATTTATAAGGCAGTGACCTACTTCTCCACATATGAAGCATATAATTGGCTGATTACTATAGGTTGTGCTGGGTTGTATGCTGTAGAATAGTCTCCCATAGTGCTTGACTTGACCCGCAAAATACCTGATTGTCCAGCCTTCAATTGGGTTTTTTAGACCTCTATCAACTTTTTTTTTAAAAAAAAAGTTTTTTACCTCAATTTTATTAAGGAGAAGAGAAAGTCCAAGTACAAATAAAATGAAAGGCCCAAGTTCACTACCCATTCTAGGATCTGGTATAGTAGATAACTACCACCACCTACCCACTATCACACTACTCTTTTATGAGCTGAATTACTAACTCCCAAATATTCTCCACATAGAGAGCTGCTTCCTTGAAAGTGAACTCATTGCATGCTAGCCATACCTACCATAACATGGCCGCCGCGAAGGATAGAGAGATCTTGGATGTCATGCTTCTGTCTCCCCTTATCCTCAAGCGCTTCCATGCTAGCCATATTCATCCATAGTGGTAAAATCCCTTGACATGCCTGTAGCCGTCGTCAACCATACCCAAATCTGTCTCGCCACCACACAACAAATGAACAAATGCTCTGTGGTTACACAAATTGCATAATTTATCTTCATTTAGGGCCCATCTTATTTTAAAGGACTTTGTGAACAGCTTGTTCTGGTACATTAGCCACATGAAAGCTTTGACTTTTAGTGAGAATTAGAACCCCCACACCTCCTTCGATTTTATGGCCACTTCCCGCACTCTTGGTCTGTCCCTCCTCCACATCTTGTAACATCTTTGAACAGAGAAATCCATCCTCTAATTAGACCTCTATCAACTTAACCAAGAACTTTTGGTTTTCACTATTGAACAAAACTGAAATCACATTTTGCATTTAGTTGACGTTTCAAAGCCTAAAAATCAAGAAGCATATATAATTTACATTTCACTATTATAAAAATTTATCTTTTGACGCTTCAAAGCCTAAAAATCAATAAGCATATATAATACATATCACTACTATAAGAAATTTATCTTTTGACATGAATCAATTCTGGATCCCTAGTATTAAGTACGAGATTAAAATCTTGAATGTCCATAACTGATAATTAGTTGAGCCTTGAAGGAAATCATGCTTCTCCAGGCATTGCATGATTTTTGTGGTTTTCTGAAGCATATTTTGTAAATAAAATGAAATTTGTAAGTTGTGAACAAAAACACTTAAGGCTTCATAAATACTCACAAAATTCATTATATTGCTGCTAATTGTACAAATAGCAATTATGGGCTGTTAATTGAGATATGGCTTTGTCATTATATTTTGCTTTTATGTCTGTCACCAGTTGTCCATCCAACCATCATATGAATCACAGCAATCTGATCTTTCCTCCCTTCAAGAAAGATTAAGTTGGAGTCATCCATCCCCACCCCCCCCCCCCCCCCCCCAAAAAAAAAAAAAAAAAAAAAATTGAGTTCTCTTGAAATTCTTATGTTCACTTCTTTCTTTTTGTGATCAATTAGGAAAATAGGGAGATGGGGTTGACTTTCACAAAGCTTTTCAGCCGGCTTTTTGCCAAGAAAGAGATGCGTATTTTGATGGTTGGTCTTGATGCTGCTGGTAAGACCACCATATTGTACAAGCTCAAGCTGGGTGAGATTGTCACCACAATTCCAACTATTGGTAAGACCTACATTTGTGACATGTTTATTGTTGTTAACTATTTAATCAAGTTGATGAAATAGAGTGGTGTTCCTATTATTGTAGCTGTGTGTTATTAAAGCCATTAAGAAAGCTTTGCAGTGTAGATGTTCTTATGGGTTATGTCATTGAGATTGATAAATCTGCCCAGTGCATCATTCTTTCTATAAAGGAACATAATAATTCCATTTAACTTTTGAAGAGCCATACTTATGTAACAAGAAACTTGGTGATGATGTGTAATTCAACATTGTTTGATATTTATGGTTTTATTGATGAATAATTATTGTGTCTCATTTTTCAGGGTTTAACGTGGAGACTGTGGAATATAAGAACATCAGCTTCACTGTTTGGGATGTTGGTGGCCAAGACAAGGTATGCTTTTCAATTTTGTTTCTGTAGTTCCAACCACATGTGGGCAATATGATTTCATGTCTGATATATTTTTCTTCTAAGTGACTGTTGAATTGATTCATTCTTGTTCTGTATTTGTACTTATTTTTTATTTTTTTAAATGTAAAATCATTTGTCTAGATTCGCCCACTGTGGAGGCATTACTTCCAGAACACACAAGGTCTTATCTTTGTGGTGGACAGCAATGACAGGGATCGTGTAGTTGAAGCGAGAGATGAATTGCACAGGATGCTGAATGAGGTAATATTAGTTTTGAAACTCTTTACAGTTTTGTGTCAACCCATGTTTCACTTGAGCACCCGGATTGGATTTGAAGGTCTCTTCCTTTCTAATACACATCAATTCATTATTCATGTTGTAATCTAGCTCACAAGATAGTCTGACCAGTTAGATTTTCATACAGTATATCATATCCTATCTAGTACTCCCTGGTATGTGGTGTGAAAATTTTTTAAATCATGTCAAAAAACATCCATGTTTTGTTTTTTTTGCAGTATTTTAGATTTTTTTGTGTTCATCTTCTTTTTTGACCTTCATTAAACTTCTTTCTATGGATCAAATCATTCTCCTTGTTATTGGGTTCCCATCGTTTCATGTTTTTTTTTCTGTGTGAGAGAGTAGCTCTGATTTCATTGCCGTGTACATGGACAGGATGAACTCCGTGATGCTGTGCTCCTTGTTTTTGCTAACAAGCAAGATCTCCCCAACGCAATGAATGCGGCAGAGATTACTGACAAGCTCGGTCTGCACTCCCTCCGCCAACGTCACTGGTAAGTGTATCATTCCTATATACTTTTTTTTAAGAACCTCCATCAGTATCATCTTTTTGTCAGAATGTAAACATGGAACTATTATTCGGTGTAATCTAGGTACATCCAAAGCACATGTGCAACCTCTGGGGAGGGCTTGTACGAGGGGCTCGATTGGCTCTCCAACAACATTGCTAACAAGGTAAATGCTTAGCCGACACTTTATTTTTTTATACTTCTTGTTCTAAAGTACTGGTCTTCCTTTTTTATGACTGGTGGCTGGTTGGTCTCATTCACATTTCTCCGTTTTTTGGCAGGCTTGAGATGCAGTGAGAGAGGAATGTTTTGGGGTTCCTTTTTGCTTGTATGCAGGGGGTAAATATTACATATCTAGGCTTTGGATTTGGCCCTTGTTACTAGTAGACTTGTCTCAACCTTTTCTTTCTTTGTTTTGGTTGTGTTTTGTATAAGCCTGCTGTGGTTTTCCATGGTAGGGTAAAAAAAATGTTTTGGTATATTTGCAACCTCTAATATATTTATACATATGTCATCAGCTTGTGCCTGAAAGCTAATTAATATTTATAGCTTAGAAGAAGGCAAGATAACCAGGACCTGCATCTCAGAGAGCTGCTTTGTTATTTCTTGCTCATAGATTTTCATTTCTTTTTGTGCCTTATGGATGCTCTTTATATGTGTTTATTGATAGTTTTTTATCATATGAAATGCGGCATTTGCATGGCTTCTTTTCTTACAATGTTTAGATTTTGACAATGAAAATGCTCCAATTTCTTCACCAAGTGTGGTGAAGGGGGTGGTTTATGACAGGGAGAGGATGAAGTGGTTGGCGTTTTTTGGTACATGTGATCAAAAGACTCAAAAATAATATACAAACTTTTATAGTAATGTAAAAATACTTTTAAAATTCTATAAAAAAAAAAAAAAGCGGGTGCCGTGAGGGATCTTTAATTAATTTTTCATAAACTAAAGAACAAGAAAAAAAAATCTAATATTCGAAACTGGTTTGGATTAATCATAATCACATCTCTATGAAAAATGATTAAACTCTGTTGTGATTGATTTATTTTGGTTCCAAAAATTGGAATTATTCAACCGACATTTTATTTTTATTTTATTTGTGGAAGAAATTAATTTCGGTTTCTCCATGTAATCTCTCAATTACTTTTAGGTCTTCAAATTAGTAGGAATATTATTTTTTAATCTTTCCATTTAACTGGGATTATCATTTATTACTTTTATTCAATTATTGCTCTTTACCTTCATCTTTTATTTGTCTCTCTCTCTCTCCCTCTCCCATCCACAACAACACGACAGCTCATCCCCCTCGCAGTCTCTCATCACCCCCTCCCTTTGCTAAACCTATCAACAGTATGCACAATCGGTGAAGGGGTGTAAAATATAAATATTAACGGTGGATTTTGTTAAATGTGTATATATGTTAAGATTAAAGGTAGATTGGTCTTTTTCTTTTTGTACTATAAATATTGGATACCAACTCTAATAATATTTTTATTTCATTCTCTTATTTTTTATTCTAACATGGTATCAGAGTTTGAATCCATCTTTTCGTTTCTTTGATTTTTTTTGTTTGACATTTCTTTCTGTTCACTCGATTGTTGACATTTCGACGTCCGTCGCTCAGTCTGTGTTCCTGTCGCACCGTTATCGTGCGTCGCCGCACCTCCCGCGCTGCTGCCCCGCGCTTAGATCTGTGGCCCCAAGCCTCGCCACTGCCCTCGCGCATATCTGCTGCCTCCGCTCATCCCTGTCGCCCCCTGGGCAGCCCCGCTGCTGCCCCACGCCAATCCGCTGCCCCTGTCGCAGCCCTGCTCAGATCGTCACAACCCCGCACCGCCTGAGCCGCCTTGCCGCCGCCCAGCGCCGCCTGAGACACCCTGTCGCCGCCCAGTCACCAGCGCGCACATCCTGTCACGCTGCGCCCAGCCACCCAAACGCACCCCCTACCGCGCCGTCGCTGTCCTGCCGTGACCTGCCCATGCGCACCCATGGTCGTGCCCGGATTTCCCCGGATCTGCAGCATCCGCACAATTCCAGAGATACTGATCTCGCCACTGCCCTCGCGCATATCTGCTGCCTCCGCGCATCCCTGTCGCCCCCTGGGCAGCCCCGCTGCTGCCCCACGCCAATCCGCTGCCCCTGTCGCAGCCCTGCTCAGATCGTCACAACCCCGCACCGCCTGAGCCGCCTTGCCGCCGCCCAGCGCCGCCTGAGACACCCTGTCGCCGCCCTGCGCCGCCCAGTCACCAGCGCGCACATCCTGTCACGCTGCGCCCAGCCACCCAAACGCACCCCCTACCGCGCCGTCGCTGTCCTGCCGTGACCTGCCCATGCGCACCCATGGTCGTGCCCGGATTTCCCCGGATCTGCAGCATCCGCACAATTCCAGAGATACTGATGATTTTAGAGTTTCAAATGAAAAATTTTAACAATGTGAGACTAGTTAAGAGGTATACATGAAAAAAAAATTATTTTTCAATGTAACATCTCTTTTATTTGTAACTTCATAATAATTATTAAAATTTCATTGTTATATTATTTATGTATATGTAAGATGATATATTATATCACATATATAAATGGGTTAGAAAAAAGTTTTTATTTTTAAGTTCAAATAAATAATATAATTGAGTGACCGATCCATCACTTCTTCGTATTACAATTTAAATATTCAGATTTAAAGGATATGCTCCTTATTAGTCCTTGAGAATGACCTATTAATAAATTGTTTAAATTTTTTATTAGGTCTTAGGAGTTAGGAGGGACTAATAAAAACATATCATCTAAACCTGGGGACTTATACTGTAATATGAAGAAGTGAATGATCGATTATTAAATCATGTAGTTTACACAGACTTGAAAATAAATTTAAAAAATCCTAAAAAAATTGAGGGTGTTAGTTTAAGACAATTTTTTATTTACACTCACGAATATATACTAGTATAGCAAAAAATTCGAATTAATTTTTTTTAAATATATAGTGTTTTCACTTAAGATTAATCAAACAGAATATTCGCATAATATTCATCATTTGTCAATAAAAATTTAACTCATAAGATTATTTGGATTTACATATGTGTTTTTAAGGGCTATATGGATTTCAAACAATTTACAGCGGTTATTTGGATTTTTCCAATTAAAAAAATATTTGAGTAGAATAAAAAATGTGCAGTTTGAGAGTATAGCAAGATGGTGTACCTGGACCGCTGGACGCGGACATGCAGGTGTACGAGAACATCGACCACCTTTTGGATTCCCCGGGCGGTGATGGACTGCTTCTGTGAGAAGACGTGGAGCCACTCCCCACAATACTCCATCGGCAGCTTAGAGTCAAATTGGAAAGACTACATACACATGTTTATGAATAACAAACAGATAAGTCGACACCGTGATTCGAATTCAAGACATATCAATAATTCAAGTAACCAATTGGTGTTTGGGACTGGAACTGGGGACGGTTAAAAGTTGTTATCAATGTGGAGATATTTTTGTACTTGGTGAACATTTCAAATCAGGTCACAGTCAAGTGTTTTATATGTATAATAACATTCAGCTAATAAAATAGGCTTACAATTAAAAAATAATAATTAAGATGTTGATTTAACCTTCGAATCAACTCTTGACGAGTTGATAAAAACATTTTATGTTCAACAAAGTTATTTAGTCTAAGAAGATTTAATTAGTTAAAATATAAAAAAACATTAGTACCTAAAAAAAGCATAAATTCAACAAAGTTATTTAGTCTAAGAAGAATAAATTCAAGAAAAAATTAGTTGACATAAAGATTCAATCGAGATGCTTGTGTTGCTCCACCAATTTCAACAGCATGGATAAGAAGAATGGTGGCTTGGGAGGAGACCTGAAAAGGATTGATAAAGGAGGTTTCATGGATGCAATAATGTTTAAATTTTGACACTCAACATAACCTTGCCAATTCATTATAGAAACTCCATTGCACTTGACCAAGTTGACCCAAGAAAGAACATAAGTTGCTCCGTTTCCAGCAGGTGGACCACTGTGGGTGTGCTTAGCCACATCACATAAATACTCAAACAGAGAATTTCCATAGAGGAGAACTATATATAACCCCACAAGATTTGATTAATCCAATGCTTCAACCACTATAGCTAAATTCTTCATGCATCATATGATTTGGTGATCAACAGGCAGATCACATTATTAATTAGGTGAGGGTTTTCCTTCTGGCTTCGAGGCATTTATTTTCCATGATGACTTCACTTAAACTAAAACAGCACTGAAATCTATAAATGAATACAATATCAAGAAATAGGAAAATCTGTCACAATATAAATGTAGCAACATTTAGGCATTTTCCACAATGTCGGTGCCATTGTTTTTATTATTGCTAAAGCATACCTGTCATACAAGAATTCACAGATTCAACATACTGACATCTTCCTCAACCTCTTCATTGTCTTCACCTGGGTAGTCCTCTTCATTAAAGCTTTCACACTCAAATAAGCAGGGAGCACACTCTCCACCTCCCTTGCTCTTGGACTTCCTATCATTCATCTCTATTATACCAATGATCTTTTCCCGAATGCAGGATTCCACTTTCCCTTCTTTGAGTACTTCCAGTGGACACAATCCAAGGGTGGAGGCACATTCCTTTTGGAAGTGGGAGTCATTGGAAGATGAGATCAGACCAGCAATGGCTCTTGAAAGGTCAGATGCACATCCTCGAATCTAAGGATAAGTGAAAACAGAGATAGACAACAAGAAAATAAGAAAACACGGTAAAGTTCCCAAAAGATGGTAAGTGAAGGATCATGGAAAAGATGTTTTGTTTCACTTCTGTAAAATCAGCAATGGTTCAAAGTCGCAAGAATTTCCTCCTGAACATTAAAATTCAAAAGGAATAAAAATGAATAAAAGGAAGGAACATTGATATATGGTTGATATCAATAATGACTCTACCACATATTCATTCTGTTTTTAGCCCAAATGAGGTCAAAGTCTCCTCGAGGAAAATCTGCATCTTGTGTTAACATTTCACCATGATTTCAGATTTCTGTATCCTTCATTTCTTTTAACTCATTGAATTATTGTGTCCTCAATTTCAAGAAACTGAAAATATTACTTTTAACAATGGGGAAAATATCCATGTTTTCTCTTCAGCCAAAAAACATGATAATTTAATTATGTGTATATTCCTGCAAATGCTCACATGCATATGCATGTGTGGATGAAGTTGCATAATTAGCTTCAAGACCAAGCAATAGTTGAGCAAAAAACATCGGCTTTGCTTGCATTTTTCTCCGTGACTGAAAAAGTGAGGGTATTATAACTTGGACACTCAATATCATCAGACCATTCTGAATTCTGAATTATTAGGAGATTAGAAGATTATATATATTTACCTTGAGAGCATGAGGACTGAGAAAAAGTCCCATGTACTTTGCCTTTAGATTATCCAATGCAAGCTTAATGGCTTTCCTTATTACATTCCTGTAAGCTGAATTCTTCTTCCGTGACTGGGATACCATGACCTTAGCAATGTGTCAAGGAAGAAAAAAAAACTATTATATGTGAAAAACCACACATTAATATTTGAGATGAATAATGAATATAATGGAATGCAAAATTTCTTTTGGGATTGATTGAGGATGGAAGAAACCAAATGCTATATAACAACTGTAACATATGGTGGATATTTCTTATTGTAGCTGTGAAGCACAATAGCAATATGGGTAGAGGGTGGTAGATTGTCCCATTCGAGTGTTGCATGGCCATCTCCATTGACAGCATTGGATTTCAAGGTTAAACCATAACCCTGCCAATCAATGCTGGTCAATGCTTCAAAAGTGGACCATGGGATTTGACAAGGTGAAAAGTCTTGAAAATATAGAACCTGGAAAATAATTATGTTGCAAGATCCAATTAGACAAAGATATAAACGATCATCGGAATCAAAACATGTCCAATATTTCAAGACATAAGGCATCATGTTGAGTTAAACACGAGGATCAAGCCCACGAAACAACCAGCAATTTGAGGCAAAGGTTGGATGGTGAATTATTCAAAAAATTAAATTCAACAAATATTATATCCAACAACAGGAAACAATTAAGTAGAGTTTGTTCTTCTCATGTCTAAGGTTTCTTGGGTCACACAGATGGTCAGGCATATAAAAGGGCTTCTCTCTGAGCTTCCTATAAATGACCAGGGTTATCATATACAATTATTTCATATAATTGTTGCACTGTTTGTCACAGAGCATGTAGGGAGTGAAAGGTTGGATTGTTGGATGGCAATTTAAAATGGTCATGCTGTTGCTGTATCAGCAGTCCAAGTAAATCTGGTGATTTTAATATGTCACAGGCACTACAGGCTTTTATTTCTGTTTTCATTTATTAATTTATTTGGAGAAAGGATGCTACGTCCTACAAACTTATCAATGTGGAAAAGATTACACTCAGTAGGTTACTTCACTACAGATCTCCCATTCACCATAAGAATGCACCTTTTAAACAGTATATCAACAAATCATAAGATGATCCATAAAACTCAAATCTTTCTCTAAACAAATGTCCTGAAAAATAAGAAACAGCAAATTTGATATCCACAGCAAATGGATTTGACCTCTGTTGCTGGACTAAATGATCTTGAACATAACATATCCACTGATTTTTGTGCTTCAGCTACAACAATAACAGCTTCCACCATTTGTCCTGTATCCTTGAGGACATCTGTGCTAGATGCTGCTCCACTTCCAGCTTTTAGATGTTCTCTAATGACAGGAAACAAGTGAACCATGAATGGGATCATTTGCATATAGAGGTGTTCATTTAATTTGTAGGACATCAGCAATGCAGCTTTCCAACCAATTTTAGAAGCCTACCTGCATGAGAAGCATGACTGGCATTCTTTGTCTAGAATATGCTCATGCTTCAAAACATAATCTTCAAGCCCAGAAATTAGACATTCAATATTTGGCATTGAATGAGGTAGAAAACTGCCATGGTTTGGCTGAAGAATGCGTTCACATTTCGATCCAATATTGTTCACATGCTCAACTGTGAATTCTGTTGCAATTTTCTGAAGGAGATGGAAAGTAAAAATGCCCCATCAACAAGTAAAGTTAAAGCTTATGTGACAACTAGAAATCAGTCACATCGGCTTAACAGGCTTGAAGTATCAAAAGTGTCTTATAAAAAATAAAATTGCTTGTTTCAGTAAATGAATAAGTCCATCATCTTTATTTAACCAACTACATGCTGCATCGAAGATCGAATGGCCTCATTTAACAATTGCTCACCAGCAGATAGCAATGTTTGTACCTACTTAACAATGACTGAAGTCCTTATTCAAAAGTTGGGACAGACAAATTGCCTCCATAGAGACAGGGATAAACACACAGGAATGCAAACTCTAGCATCCTTACTGTGGACCGAGTCAATGAATCAATTGATGACATAAAAAATGTGGACTTTACAAGAATCATGCATTTGAAATGCATGTAAAATTTCAAATTTACCAGTGGCCATTGATTGAAGGAAAATCAATTAAGATTTTGATATATGAGATTGGAAGATGAAACTTTTCTATAAACTCATTGAGAGATTGATTCGGAATAATTGAGTAGAGAAATGCATGCGGGAATTACAAAGGAAGAGAGAGATATTCAGGATCATGCTTGATGAACCCTCCTTTAGTTTGTCACCAGTTGGTCTTTCAAGGATATGAACAGAATTTTTTTTATAATTGTTGATGGATTATTTCATCACTTTTGCCTGCAGCACTTCCTTTTATATGGTATTATAGATGAAAGTTATAGTTCAAACATGTATATATAATGCAAAAAGATTATTCAATTGAAGAGATGAACACTAGAATTTTTGAAATAAACTGTGCCTTACTATGCAAAAGGATATGTTTTAGCTGTCCCTATCTCATGTAAGGTGGACAAATTCTATTTCTTTTAAATATGGAGTTCAAAGAATTTTAAACTCGATACATCCAACACTTGCAAGGAACAGGGGACTTCACATAGATTTTATTGTTTTTGCATAAATATCTGGCCCAAAAGTTTGATATGAGATACCAAGAGCATGCATTTATAAAATTTCTATATGATGTCACATCTTTTCCTATTAGAGTAATTAAATAACCAAACCAGTGAAGTGATAATGCTAGACCTAGACCTCTCTTCCACCTCAACAAGACAAAGAAAATCAGCATCTTAAAGAAAGTGAAAAGATCTGAACCATGCAAAGAAACAACTGAACTTACAGGAGCTTTCAAGACAAGTATCTGCAAAGAAGAAAAAAATGAATGGAAAATGTGAGAGAAAAAATGACAAAATTCATACAAACAAACTGGAACTGTTGGCAAATGCAAAATAAAACTTGGAATGGAGGAAAATATCAGGAGAGTGGAATGTGATGCACTGATTAATGTACTGTTGTGGGACCAAAATGCAACATGGATATGACGAAGATGTGAGACTTGTTAATGAATTATTAAGGGTGCACATTTCTACAGGATTCATGTCACAAAGACCTATCAGAACATTCAATCATCAAACAATTTCCTGGTAAGTGTAACACCATGGATAAGCTAACCTTTCGACAAAAGCTGGTCATCCATGCGACGAAGTCACTACAACGCTCCATAGGAGGGGAGAGACGTACTTCAGTTCCACTGCATTAATAAATATGCAATAGGTAAATCCAGATAGACAAAATGATGAATAAGGCAAATAAGGTATATAATTGGAAACCATGCCTGAACTTCCCCTTTTTGGATGTTGGAGGTAATTTTGTCAGCCTTTTAACTGCACCGGCTGCCTCTTTCAAACTCAGAATGAAACGATGAATATGATTGTCATCAATGCCTGAGTTGTGATGCAAGAACAAATTAAAAAAACACAATAAAATACAAAGGTATTCAATAGGTTAGAGGATAGTTTTAGAATGATGGGATAAGAAACCCCAGACTTCACAATTCTTTTGGTCATAAATCATTAACAGATAGTGTTCATTGATAATTGTTAAACTATGAGACATGAGTGAGAACTTATGAACAGCAAAAAAAAAAACGGAGAGAGAGACCAAGAAGGGGAAAGCTTACATGTTGTTGTGATAGAAAGCATTCCATCTGCATAAAAAATAAAATTAAAATTAAATGACTCTGTGCCTTTCCAATATAAATGAACAACTAACTGCAATAAATTCACTTTCTACCTTGACTGACCATACCATCAACAGAAATTAAATCATTCCAAGTCTAATCATCCAAGGAACAGCTTCTTCTATTAAACATTAACTGATTTTTGAAGATCTCAAACAGTGTTCGAACAATATGCAATTCATCAGTATGCTTGTGTGCCAATTGGATTCCCACAAGGTCTGCTCACTGATTTCATTACCATGAAATCTGATCTGGTGTGGACCATCAAGCAAGTAGTAGTGATGAGATTACTTGATTACACTATTCTTTGAAATTTTGAAAGCAGTGATGTACAAATTTAGCTATATCTACTTTAAATATAGATCTATTACCCCACTTTTCCGCACAATCTTGGTCCGACCAGCAATCTAACTCCCGGAATTCTGCCAAGCTGCTTCCAACCCCCGTGTCTGAAACTGATAGCAACAACAATTTTGATGTTAATCTTATGAACGTGAGAACCATCAACATAGGTGAAACAGCTGCACTTCAACCTTATATTCTAAGATTAAAAGATCATCTAAATAAAACTTAGATCACAAAATGCACCAGGTCCCTCTGCAAGACTCAAACACTAAAAACAATCAAAAATAAAAACTGTATTTGATATGATTTTGAAATTCTCTTCTATTTCTTCATTCAACAGAAAAGATAGCAGAACGCGTGTTTTCGATATTGTTGATAATCTATCACAAAGAGAATCAAACACGAGTTTATTGAACTCACCGAGCTGAATTTCTGAAAATCATCATAATATCATGCTTTTGATGTCACTAAACAAACCCCCCCCCCCCAAAATATATTTTTTTCTAAATATCACTTACTTGAGATAAAAACCGATGGAGGATCAGATTCGTAGAAACATTTTAGCGCGATTGATAATCTGCACAGATTATCAGATAATCGACATCTTTGAATCGCACAGGCGATCGACTTCAAATAACCGCAAAAAAAAATAGAAAAAAAAATCAGATAAAGAAAGACAATGATCAAAGAATGAAAACAACGGAAAACAAATCAAATGTTACGTTTTCGCAGATCTTCCGAACGAGAGAGGTCTCCATTGATGAACATTCGAGAGTCGAAACAGCTTTTAAAATTCGGAATTATGTGCGAGATCGGGCACGGATTTACATGGTTTTCCCGCCAAAAAAGAAAAGGCAAAACGTATTTTGCTTGAACCACGGTAGGCCTGCTGAGTGATACACTCAGCGTAGTTTACATATCGATTTATAATTTCATATGTACTGCGGTATCATAATATATAAATTGTCATAATATATAAAATTTATGAAATAAAAAATATATATTTTATTTTTTTAATTAATATATATTTTATTTTATATAACAGTATAAAAACGTATAATTATAATTAAAAAAAGAAGAATGCACGCTGCATATAAGACTGGACATATCATTTTCTAATCCCACCTTTTCATGTTCAAATTTGGGCAGGGGTTGAGAGATGGTTCAAATTTAGATTCAAGATTAGGAGTTAATAGGTGAATTGAGTTTGGCTTCAAATAATATCACATTAGGAAATTTAAACTCTAGAAACTATTTATGTTTAGTCTGAAAAAAATATTATGAAGATGAAAATAATATATATTAATGTATTTCAGTATATACTTCATTTTATATAACAGTATACATTTCATTTGAAAAGTGTATGATTTATATAAAATTTTTATGTGAACTGCAATTGGGGTTGTACGTATCATTTTTCAAAAACCAGTCCAACCCAGCCCATAAAAACTGGGCCGTCAGAGACAACATTAAATCGGGCTGGGCCGGTTCAACTGCCGATTCGGCCCAAAATTCAACGCGGCCCATGGAATGGTTGATTGAACGAGCCGTTTTTTTTTTTTTGGGGGGGGGGGGATCGATATTTCCACCCACGTAGATATTCTCCCCACCCCTCTAGTGTCGGAAGGTGTTGTTTATATTATATTTGATCATATAATATACATGAAATGAAGTATATTTATTTAGGGTTTTTTTTAAAAAAAATTCGAAATCACTTCTAACGTGTTATCTTTGTTTCTGGTTGCTTATTTTTTTGTTTTGTTGAGGTAATCTACTTTTGAAATCTGAGTGTTTTTTATTTATTTATTTTAAGATTGGTGTTCATGGGTTTGATCCTGACCTCTGTTACAAAGAAAAGATGTTAGCTGATTTAACAAAAGTTTGGTTTACTAGAATCTCAAGTTTTGAATTTATGGTTCAAAATATTAACAATTATGCACTACATATAGTAAATGTATTTTTTTTATTGGTCATATAGAAATGTTGTTATCTTATTTAGATTTGTTGGTTCGCATGTAAATTATGGACATTGTCGAGCACTTCCCCATAGACCAAAAGCTGCATTTTATTTGCTTCAACTTTCACTTCATTTTGGGAGTGGGAGTCCACGGACCACAGTTGTTTTTCATTTCAGGAGTGGGGATGCTCGCTAGTGGGCTCTTAGCTCTTAGTATTTCGAGGAGTCATTTGCATTCATACTTGAGGGCGCCCCCCCCTCACCTCCCCAATAAGCTCTGTTTTCTTTTTTGGGGCCACTTTTGGCCTGGGGATTGAGTGCAATTCTCTTATACCCTCTTCTTGCATTTTTTATTCTGAACTTTAATTCTCTCTGCTTTCAGAACATTATAACTTATATTTAACCAAATTGTAAATAGATTATTTTTCTCTTAGTGTCCGTTTGAAAACACATACTGAAAAGTAGTTTTTG
Organism: Acorus calamus; assembly: GCA_030737845.1. Lineage (NCBI taxonomy): Eukaryota > Viridiplantae > Streptophyta > Magnoliopsida > Acorales > Acoraceae > Acorus > Acorus calamus. The sequence goes on from CM060860.1 coordinate 3,825,358, forward strand.
TAATAAAACTATTTTTTAAGATGATTTTAGACATTGACTTTTTTGGGATATTTTTTTTAATTCAAGAATTAATATTTGAAATGAGTTTAATGTTTGATAGATAAAATTGTTTTTCAATTCAAAAAATCAATTCCGATAAAAAAATCACAATTTTTTAGTTTTTTTAAAACACGGATTTCGAGATAAAAATTAAAAGGAATCTAGCTTTTGATTCCGTCAGAATCTGTCCGGTTTGGTTGCACGATTTTGGGATTCCAGCTTTTCAAAAAGCGGAATCTGTTCAAACCGCACAACCAAACGGAGCCTTAAAAAAAAAACTTTCATTTCATTGAATTATGAGGTGGGCCTTATTTATGTTCAGTTTTTATAAGATATCTTGCATTTTATTATAAATGAGTATGTTTACTCAAACTTAAAGTATTTTGGTCATTCTCCATCATTTTTATCATATTATTTAGTTTCTTATTTGTCAGGTGTTAGAGATATTAAATTTTTTTTAGATGCAACCGTGGACAGTGGAAGAGCCAGAATTTTTACAAAGGGGGAGCCTAATTAATGTGACTTATATAAATATTTTTAAAAATTATATGATTATATTTTTTTAAAATTTCAATAGCATAGATTAAAATTATGCTTAAAACGAAATAAAGACATTCATATAAAACATATAATTGAATGATTATAAAAAAATAGTTATCGTATTTTAAAATGATATATCATATTTCATATTGATCATTTAAAAAGATGTCAAAACATAAATCTAATAAACAATATATACATTTAAATTTGACATCGATGAGGTTTCAAATCGTGAAAATGTTGAATGATTTGATTATTTTAGATATTTACACAAGTATTTTAAACTTTAAATAAATTAATAACAATGATAATAAAGTAAAATGAAAAAATTATATACCTTCGAAATGTTGATGGAGGGAGGAGATGATTACAGATTGTAGAAAAGTAAAAATTACAGATTTATTTTAGAGATGGTGATTGATATTAGAAACAATTGAGATACAAAAAAAAATAAAAAAATAAGAGATTAAAAATTTTATTTTATTCAAAATGGGCACCTAGGTGGGGACTCCGAGGAGTGGGATTCATCCCTCCATAGCTGTTTGTAAGATATGGATAGAATAAAACTTGAGGATAAATGAAAAAAAGAGCTACAAATGGCTTTTGTTGGCTAATTGAAAGGAGGTGAGGGTACACTATACACGTGAATGGTCCAGATGGATAATGGATGAGTTTTTTTTTTTTTTTTAGTTGTGAGCTGTTGCTGTTTAGGGAATTTCATATGTAGGTGCTATGATCTATGAGCCATAATTAAAATCAATCTACAACAAAAAATTAAAGGTTTTTTTTAATTTTTAAGTCCCTATAAACCATTAGATTTAATGATTAATCCATCACTTCTTAGTATTTTGGTTTTAGTCCCCAAATTTATAGGTTGTGAGAAAAGAAAATAATTTAGGGATAGGTCCCTTTGAGGGACTAAAAAAGAACATATCCTATGAATCTGAGGAATAAAACCAAAATATCAAGAAGTGAGAGATCGATCACTAAATCTTATGGTTTATGGGGACTTAAAAATAAAAAACCCTAAATTAAAATGACCTCTAAAAAATTAAAAGAATATAGAAATAAATACAAAAAATCCAGGGTGTCCCATGCCCCCTCCCCCGGTCCTATGGTGGCTCAGCCACTGATCGTGGATGATGTTTCTTTGAAAGGAAATGATGGTGTTGAGTAGAGATATAATGAATCAATTCCTCCTTTCCTCACCCGGGATAACCGTGTAAGGATGCTGCGAGAGTTTTATTCCAAAAATGTTTGGAATATGGTGCTTCATTTTATTAAAGATTGGGGACATGTGTGCGCAGGGGCTAATTGCGGGAAGGGGGGGGGGGATTGTAATCGAGGAGTGGGTTGTGGTTTTTGTTTGATGTGGTAGATCTCTGCTCTATCACTCTTTGTTTTTTCTTTGGACATGTTTTCCTTAATTTAATAAAATTGAAACTAGTGTCTATCATTCCATCAAAAATTTTCATCATTTCTAAGAAAATCGTTATTAAATTTTTTTTAATTTAATAAAAATTTTATGTACATGGTGATTTTATCCCTTCAAATAAATTATAAAACTATATTCGGATGGGTAAAATCATCATTTACAAATGATTTTTCGTATTTTTAATATATTGTAAAGGGTTTTGATATATTATGTTTTCAATCAGAGTTAACCAGACAGATAGAATAATATTAATTTATCAACGAAAATATATCTCAGAGAGTTATTTGAATTTATATAGATGTTTTCAGGGGGTTATATGGACTTTAAAAAAGTCAGAGGGTTATATGGATTTCAGGCAGTTTCAAGGGGTTTATTTAGATTTTTTTTAAATAAAAAGAACATTCTCATTGGATTTAAATCATTATTACAAAAAATATAAGGGGAAAATCCATACAGCCCCTGAAATCTGACTGAAATCCATATAACCTTCTGACTTTTTTTAAAATTCATATAATCCCCTTAAAACACCTAGCAAATCCAAACACCTCCCTCAATAAAAATTTTGTTAATAGATGATGAATATTTTATTAATATTTTGTTTGGTTAACCCTGACTGAAAACACAATATACTAAAAAATCACTACAGTGTGTTAAAAATATTAAAAATCTTATAAAAATGACGATTTTACTCTCTTGATATATTATAAAACCCTTTTTGAATGAGTAAAATCGTCATTTATATAAGATTTTTTACATTTTTAACACATTGTAGAGTTTTTTTTGTATACTGTATTTTTTACCAGGGTTAACTAAACATAACATTCACAAAATATTCATCATATGTAAACTTAAATTTTATTTAGGGGGTTATTCAGATTTATTAGGTGTTTTCAGGGGGTTATATGGATTTCAGTCAGTTTACAGGGGGTTATACGGATTTTGCCCAAAATATAAACATAAGTACACGTTCAATGGTCTTTTGCACCGCTGAACATAATTTTCCAACCACTCAAATATTGCCACGTAGACTCTACAATAAAGACTACGTTGTTATATATATATATTAATGGCACTTCCGTAATTTATCTCGAATCGGATGTGCAGTTCAGGTACTTCAACTTCCCTCCCTTGTAATATCCCCCTCTCTCTCTAGATCACCACCTTCTCTTCATTTTCGCGTTCCTCTCTCTCTCCTCACATATTCGGAGGTCTGTTTTTTGAATCCTGTACGGTCGGAGAGGTAATTTTTTGTTCTTTCAGAAACCCGAATCGATTCGATCGATCTACCTGTGATCCGCTCCACAGGAGTTTTTTTTTTTTGATCGATGCGTTTTTAGGGGGTTTCGATTTGGATATCTATGATTTTGATCTGTTGCAAGGGTTTTTACGTGTTCAGCTTAAGATCATTACCTCGGATTGTTCAGATCTGTCATCATTACCTCGGATTGTTCAGATCTGTCTTACGCTTTTTCATTATCTCAGATCTGTGTTGTTTTTTTTGTTTTGATGGTCGATTGAGGCGTAGATCTATACGTTATGTTGTTATTTAGTATTCGATTTGTTTGTAGTTGTGGACGCCTGTTTTATGTGTCGTGGCTTTCTTTTAGGGTCTGAATCTGTCAGTTTTCTTATTGTGTTCTCTTCTGGTAGATGATATAGCCAAGCATGTTAGATGTTCTTGGAATTTGTGCATGTTATATGATCATTTTTTATATTTTGTCAGTAAAGGATTGGATAATCCATATATAGAGATGATGACCCTCAAACAAAAATGAGACAAGGGTCTCCTTATAAAAAGATGATTATTTTTTACATTACAAAGTTTCTCATGGATAGGGCTGCAACTTGGGTCGGGTTTTGAACCCGCATGGGTTGGGTTGATCAAATCAAAAGTATGTTTGGGGTAGTTTTTAGGTTAGCTAATCTTATGGGTTGAGAAGAAAATGGTAGGCCGGGTTCAATTCCGGGTTCGGGTATTTAGAATAAGAAGAGGAGTTGCAGCCCTACTCATGGATCTGTTGAAATCAACAATTAGGTTTATAAAGCACAAACAAAAAGGGAATCCCCTATAAAGAAGCCCTCTGCAAAGGATAAACCCATAAGCTAGAGAAAACTACTCGTGAATCACTAAACATCTCCCCACAAAAGCTATGGACGATGCTCCCACGCAAGAGCACCCCCACTCCTTTATGTTACTAATCGCCGCCTCCCACACATTTTCAGCGTAAGGGATCTCGCCCTTAAATATAACATTGTTCCTTGTGCGCCAAATGGACCACAACACCGCCGGTATAACGATTTGCGAGACCTTTGCTCTAATGCTCCTATCACCTGAACCTCGTAATGCCTTACCGGTAGCCCATAGCTCCTCTGCAGTGGAGAAACTAGCGTTCATCCCATAGGCCTCTTCCAACCAGCCCCAAACCCTCCTCGCCACCGCACACCTTACAAACAAATGCTCCGCAGATTCTTCCTCGACTGAACATAATGCACAAGTAGTATTAATCCCCGGGTTCCATGTAACTATGCGCATCTTTGTGAGTACTTTGTCCAGATACAAGGTCCACATAAAGGCCTTTACCTTCAAAGGAATATGACAGCCCCACACCTCCTTGTACTTCCTAGCTGTGATGGACGTAGCCGGAATATCCCGCCTCAGCCAAGCATAGCAACTACGAACCGAGAAACCTTCAGAAGGTTTTGGAGACCAAACGATCTCGTCCCCCCAAATATTTGATTCAATTTATCCTAAAGTAGGATTTGGGAAAAATATTTGATTCAATTTATCCTAAAGAAGGGTTTTGATGTCATATGTAAATGAACTCTTGTCAGCAAATGGAATGGAATTTCCTATATCATGCAGTAAGGGTTTGACATTAACAAACTTTCTGCTGTGAATGATTTATAAGGCAGTGACCTACTTCTCCACATATGAAGCATATAATTGGCTGATTACTATAGGTTGTGCTGGGTTGTATGCTGTAGAATAGTCTCCCATAGTGCTTGACTTGACCCGCAAAATACCTGATTGTCCAGCCTTCAATTGGGTTTTTTAGACCTCTATCAACTTTTTTTTTAAAAAAAAAAAGTTTTTTACCTCAATTTTATTAAGGAGAAGAGAAAGTCCAAGTACAAATAAAATGAAAGGCCCAAGTTCACTACCCATTCTAGGATCTGGTATAGTAGATAACTACCACCATCCTAGAACCACCACCTACCCACTATCACACTACTCTTTTATGAGCTGAATTACTAACTCCCAAATATTCTCCACATAGATAGCTGCTTCCTTGAAAGTGAACTCATTGCATGCTAGCCATACCTACCATAACATGGCCGCTGCGAAGGATAGAGAGATCTTGGATGTCATGCTTCTGTCTCCCCTTATCCTCAAGCGCTTCCATGCTAGCCATATTCATCCATAGTGGTAAAATCCCTCGACATGCCTGTAGCCGTCGTCAACCATACCCAAATCTGTCTCGCCACCACACAACAAATGAACAAATGCTCTGTGGTTACACAAATTGCATAATTTATCTTCATTTAGGGCCCATCTTATTTTAAAGGACTTTGTGAACAGCTTGTTCTGGTACATTAGCCACATGAAAGCTTTGACTTTTAGTGAGAATTAGAAGCCCCACACCTCCTTCGATTTTATGGCCATTTCCCGCACTCTTGGTCTGTCCCTCCTCCACATCCTGTAACATCTTTGAACAGAGAAATCCATCCTCTAATTAGACCTCTATCAACTTAACCAAGAACTTTTGGTTTTCACTATTGAACAAAACTGAAATCACATTTTGCATTTAGTTGACGTTTCAAAGCCTAAAAATCAAGAAGCATATATAATTTACATTTCACTATTATAAGAAATTTATCTTTTGACGCTTCAAAGCCTAAAAATCAATAAGCATATATAATACATTTCACTACTATAAGAAATTTATCTTTTGACATGAATCAATTCTGGATCCCTAGTATTAAGTACGAGATTAAAATCTTGAATGTCCATAACTGATAATTAGTTGAGCCTTGAAGGAAATCATGCTTCTCCAGGCATTGCATGATTTTTGTGGTTTTCTGAAGCATATTTTGTAAATAAAATGAAATTTGTAAGTTGTGAACAAAAACACTTAAGGCTTCATAAATACTCACAAAATTCATTATATTGCTGCTAATTGTACAAATAGCCATTATGGGCTGTTAATTGAGATATGGCTTTGTCATTATATTTTGCTTTTCTGTCTGTCACCAGTTGTCCATCCAACCATCATATGAATCACAGCAATCTGATCTTTCCTCCCTTCAAGAAAGATTAAGTTGGAGTCATCCATCCCCCCCCCCCCCCCCCCCCCCCCCCCAAAAAAAAAAAAAAAAAAAAAATTGAGTTCTCTTGAAATTCTTATGTTCACTTCCTTTCTTTTTGTGATCAATTAGGAAAATAGGGAGATGGGGTTGACTTTCACAAAGCTTTTCAGCCGGCTTTTTGCCAAGAAAGAGATGCGTATTTTGATGGTTGGTCTTGATGCTGCTGGTAAGACCACCATATTGTACAAGCTCAAGCTGGGTGAGATTGTTACCACAATTCCAACTATTGGTAAGACCTACATTTGTGACATGTTTATTGTTGTTAACTATTTAATCAAGTTGATGAAATAGAGTGGTGTTCCTATTATTGTAGCAGTGTGTTATTAAAGCCATTAAGAAAGCTTTGCTGTGTAGATGTTCTTATGGGTTATGTCATTGAGATTGATAAATCTGCCCAGTGCATCATTCTCTTCAATAAAGGAACATAATAATTCCATTTAACTTTTGAAGAGCCATACTTATGTAACAAGAAACTTGGTGATGATGTGTAATTCAACATTGTTTGATATTTATGGTTTTATTGATGAATAATTATTGTGTCTCATTTTTCAGGGTTTAACGTGGAGACTGTGGAATATAAGAACATCAGCTTCACTGTTTGGGATGTTGGTGGCCAAGACAAGGTATGCTTTTCAATTTTGTTTCTGTAGTTCCAACCACATGTGGGCAATATGATTTCATGTCTGATATATTTTTCTTCTAAGTGACTGTTGAATTGATTCATTCTTGTTCTGTATTTTTACTTATTTTTTATTTTTTTAAATGTAAAATCATTTGTCTAGATTCGCCCACTGTGGAGGCATTACTTCCAGAACACACAAGGTCTTATCTTTGTGGTGGACAGCAATGACAGGGATCGTGTAGTTGAAGCGAGAGATGAATTGCACAGGATGCTGAATGAGGTAATATTAGTTTTGAAACTCTCAACAGTTTTGTGTCAACCCATGTTTCACTTGAGCACCCAGATTGGATTTGAAGGTCTCTTCCTTTCTAATACACATCAATTCATTATTCATGTTGTAATCTAGCTCACAAGATAGTCTGACCAGTTAGATTTTCATACAGTATATCATATCCTATCTAGTACTCCCTGTTATGTGGTGTGAAATTTTTTTAAATCATCTCAGAAAACATCCATGTTTTGTTTTTTTTGCAGTATTTTAGATTTTTTTTGTGTTCATTTTCTTTTTTTACCTTCATTAAACTTCTTTCTATGGATCAAATCATTCTCCTTGTTATTGGGTTCCCATCGTTTCATGTTTTTTTTTTCTGTGTGAGAGAGTAGCTCTGATTTCATTGCCGTGTACATGGACAGGATGAACTCCGTGATGCTGTGCTCCTTGTTTTTGCTAACAAGCAAGATCTCCCCAACGCAATGAATGCGGCAGAGATTACTGACAAGCTCGGTCTGCACTCCCTCCGCCAACGTCACTGGTAAGTGTATCATTCCTATATTTTTTTTTTAAGAACCTCCATCAGTATCATCTTTTTGTCAGAATGTAAACATGGAACTATTATTCGGTGTAATCTAGGTACATCCAAAGCACATGTGCAACCTCTGGGGAGGGCTTGTACGAGGGGCTCGATTGGCTCTCCAACAACATTGCTAACAAGGTAAATGCTTAGCCGGCACTTTATTTTTTTATACTTATTGTTCTAAAGTACTGGTCTTCCTTTTTTATGACTGGTGGCTGGTTGGTCTCATTCACATTTCTCCGTTTTTTGGCAGGCTTGAGATGCAGTGAGGGAGGAATGTTTTGGGGTTCCTTTTTGCTTGTATGCAGGGGGTAAATATTACATATCTAGGCTTTGGATTTGGCCCTTGTTACTAGTAGACTTGTCTCAACCTTTTCTTTCTTTGTTTTGGTTGTGTTTTGTATAAGCCTGCTGTGGTTTTCCATGGTAGGGTAAAAAAAATGTTTTGGTATATTTGCAACCTCTAATATATATTATACATATGTCATCAGCTTGTGCCTGAAAGCTAATTAATATTTATAGCTTAGAAGAAGGCAAGATAACCAGGACCTGCATCTCAGAGAGCTGCTTTGTTATTTCTTGCTCATAGATTTTCATTTCTTTTTTTGCCTTATGGATGCTCTTTATATGTGTTTATTGATAGTTTTTTTTATCATATGAAATGCGGCATTTGCATGGCTTCTTTTCTTACAATGTTTAGATTTTGACAATGAAAATGCTCCAATTTCTTCACCAAGTGTGGTGAAGGGGGTGGTTTAGGCTAATGACAGGGAGAGGATGAAGTGGTTGGCGTTTTTTGGTATATGTGATCAAAAGACTCAAAAATAATATACAAACTTTTATAGTAATGTAAAAATACTTTTAAAATTCTATAAAAAAAAAAAAAAGCGGGTGCCGTGAGGGATCTTTAATTAATTTTCCATAAACTAAAGAACAAGAAAAAAAAATCTAATATTCGAAACTGGTTTGGATTAATCATAATCACATCTCTATGAAAAATGATTAAACTCTGTTGTGATTGATTTATTTTGGTTCCAAAAATTGGAATTATTCAACCAACATTTTATTTTTATTTTATTTGTGGAAGAAATTAATTTCGGTTTCTCCATGTAAAAGAAATTACTTTTAGGTCTACAAATTAGTAGGAATATTATTTTTTAATCTTTCCATTCAACTGGGATTATCATTTATTACTTTTAGAAGAAGGCAAGATAACCAGGACCTCATCTCGGATTATTGTTATTTCTTTATAGATTTTCTTCTTTTTTTGCCTTATGGATGCTTTTATTTGTTTATTGTAGTTTTTTATCTATGAAATGCTCTCTCTTTTCCTGTTTAGATTTTGACTGAAAATGCCCTTCCACAAGTGTGGTGAAGGGGGTGGTTTAGGCACGATAGTGGTTGGCTTTTTGGTATATGTGATCAAAAGACTCAAAATAATATACCTTTTATAGTAATGTAAAAATGCTTTTAAAATTCTATAAAATAAAAAAAAAGCGGGTGCAGTCTTTAATTAATTTTTCTCAAAGAACAAGAAAAAAAAATCACCTGGTTTGGATTAATCATAATCCTCCCTTGAAAAATGCTAAACCTATTGTGATTGATTTATTTTGGTTCAACAGTATGCACAATTTTATTTTTATTTTATTTGTGAAGAAATTAATTTCGGTTTCTCCATGATTAATTACTTTTAGGGGTGTAAAATATAAATCTTTCCATTAACGGTGGATCTTTATTACTTTTATTCAATTATTGTTAATCTTTTATGTGTCTCTCTCTCTCCCTCTCCCATACAACAACACGACAGCTATCCCCCTCGTTAACCCCCTCCCTTTGATTAAAGGTAAATTGGTCTTTTTCTTTTTGTACTATAAATATTAGATACAAACCTAATAATATTTTTGATTCATTCTCTTATTTATGATTCTAACATGGTATCAGAGTTTGAATCCATCTTTTCGTTTCTTTGATTTTTTTTGTTTGACATTTCTTTCTGTTCACTCGATTGTTGACATTCCGACGTCCGTCGCTCAGTCTGTGTTTCTGCCGCGTCGTTATCGTGCGTCGCCGCACCTCCCGCGCCGCTGCCCCGCGCTTAGATCTGTGGCCCGAGCCTCGCCACTGCCCTCGTGCTCGTGCATATCTGCTGCCTCTGCGCATCCCTGTCGCCCCCTGGGCAGCCCCGCTGCTGCGCCACGCCAATCCGCTGCCCCTGTCGCAGCCCTGCTCAGATCGTCGCAACCCCGCACTGCCCAGCGCCGCCCGAGCCGCCTTGCCGCCGCCCAGTGCCGCCTGAGCTGCCTTGCCGCCGCCCAGCGCCACCTGAGACACCCTGTCGCCGCCCAGCGCCGCCTAGTCACTGGCGCGCACATCCTATCGCGCTGCGCCCAGCCACCCAAACGCACCCCCTGCCACGCCCAGTCACCCGTGCGCACCCGTTGTCGTGCCCGGATTTCCCCGGATCTGCAGCATCCGCACAATTCCAGAGATACTGATGATTTTAGAGTTTCAAATGAAAAATTTTAACAATATGAGACTAGTTAAGAGGTATACATGCAAAAAAAATTATTTTTCAGTGTAACATCTCTTTTATTTGTAATTTCATAATAATTATTAAAATTTCATTGTTATATTATTTATGTATACGTAAGATATATTATATCACATATAAATGAGTTAGAAAAATGTTTTTATTTTTAAGTTCAAATAAATAATATAATTGAGTGACCGATCCATCACTTCTTCGTATTACAATTTAAATATTCAGATTTAAAGGATATGCTCTTATTAGTCCTTGGGAATGACCTATTATTAAATTGTTTAAATTTTTTATTAGGTCTTAGGAGTTAGGAGGGACTAATAAAAACATATCATCTAACCTGGGCACTTATACTGTAATATGAAGAAGTGAATGATCGATTATTAAATCATGTAGTTTACACAGACTTGAAAATAAATAACAAAAAATCCTAAAAAAATTGAGGGTGTTAGTTTAAGACAATTTTTTATTTACACTCACGAATGTATACTAGTATAGCAAAAAATTCGAATTAATTTTTTTTAAATATATAGTGTTTTCACTTAAGATTAATCAAACAGAATATTCGCATAATATTCATCATTTGTCAATAAAAATTTAACTCATAGGATTATTTGAATTACATATGTGTTTTTAAGGGTTATATGGATTTCAAACAATTTACAGCGGTTATTTGGATTTTTCCAATTAAAAAATATTTGAGTAGAATAAAAAATGTGCAGTTTGAGAGTATAGCAAGATGGTGTACCTGGACCGCTGGACGCGGACATTCAGGTGTACGAGAACACCACCTTTTGGATTCCCGGGCGGTGATGGACTGCTTCTGCGAGAAGACGTGGAGCCACTCCCCACAATACTCCATCGATAGCCACAGTGCTCGGACAAGGCGCCGTGGCCAACTTACAGTCAAATTAAAAAGACTACATACATATGTTTATGAATAACAAACAGGTAAGTCGACACCATGATTCGAATTCAAGACATATCACTGATTCAAGTAACCAATTGGAGTTTGGGACTGGAACTGGGGACGGTTAAAAGTTGTTATCAATGTGGAGATATTTTTGTACTTGGTGAACATTTCAAATCAGGTCACAGTCAAGTGTTTTATATGTATAATAACATTCAGCTAATAAAATAGGCTTACAATTAAAAAATAATAATTAAGATGTTGATTTAACCTTCGAATCAACTCTTGACGAGTTGATAAAAATATTTTATGTTCAACAAAGTTATTTAGTCTAAGAAGATTTAATTAGTTAAAATATAAAAAAACATTAGTACCTAAAAAAAGCATAAATTCAACAAAGTTATTTAGTCTAAGAAGAATAAATTCAAGAAAAAATTAGTTGACATAAAGATTCAATCGAGATGCTTGTGTTGCTCCACCAATTTCAACAGCATGGATAAGAAGAATGGTGGCTTGGGAGGAGACCTGAAAAGGATTGATAAAGGAGGTTTCATGGATGCAATAATGTTTAAATTTTGACACTCAACATAACCTTGCCAATTCATTATAGAAACTCCATTGCACTTGACCAAGTTGACCCAAGAAAGAACATAAGTTGCTCCGTTTCCAGCAGGTGGACCACTGTGGGTGTGCTTAGCCACATCACATAAATACTCAAACAGAGAATTTCCATAGAGGAGAACTATATATAACACCCCAAGATTTGATTAATCCAATGCTTCAACCACTATAGCTAAATTCTTCATGCATCATATGATTTGGTGATCAACAGGCAGATCACGTTTAGGCATAAATATTCAGATTAATTAGGTGAGGGTTTTCCTTCTGGCTTCGAGGCATTTATTTTCCATGATGACTTCACTTAAACTAAAACAGCACTGAAATCTATAAATGAATACAATATCAAGAAATAGGAAAATCTGTCACTATAAATGTAGCAACATTTAGGCATTTTCCACAATGTCGGTGCCATTGTTTTTATTATTGCTAAAGCATACCTGTCATACAAGAATTCACAGATTCAACATACTGACATCTTCCTCAACCTCTTCATTGTCTTCACCTGGGTAGTCCTCTTCATTAAAGCTTTCACACTCAAATAAGCAGGGAGCACACTCTCCACCTCCCTTGCTCTTGGACTTCCTATCATTCATCTCTATTATACCAATGATCTTTTCCCGAATGCAGGATTCCACTTTCCCTTCTTTGAGTACTTCCAGTGGACACAATCCAAGGGTGGAGGCACATTCCTTTTGGAAGTGGGAGTCATTGGAAGATGAGATCAGACCAGCAATGGCTCTTGAAAGGTCAGATGCACATCCTCGAATCTAAGGATAAGTGAAAACAGAGATAGACAACAAGAAAATAAGAAAACACGGTAAAGTTCCCAAAAGATGGTAAGTGAAGGATCATGGAAAAGATGTTTTGTTTCACTTCTGTAAAATCAGCAATGGTTCAAAGTCGCAAGAATTTCCTCCTGAACATTAAAATTCAAAAGGAATAAAAATGAATAAAAGAAAGGAACGTTGATATATGGTTGATATCAATAATGACTCTACCACATATTCATTCTGTTTTTAGCCCAAATGAGGTCAAAGTCTCCTCGAGGAAAATCTGCATCTTGTGTTAACATTTCACCATGATTTCAGATTTCTGTATCCTTCATTTCTTTTAACTCATTGAATTATTGTGTCCTCAATTTCAAGAAACTGAAAATATTACTTTTAACAATGGGGAAAATATCCATGTTTTCTCTTCAGCCAAAAACATGATAATTTAATTATGTGTATATTCCTGCAAATGCTCACATGCATATGCATGTGTGGATGAAGTTGCATAATTAGCTTCAAGACCAAGCAATAGTTGAGCAAAAAACATCGGCTGTGCTTGCATTTTTCTCCGTGACTGAAAAAGTGAGGGTGTTATAACTTGGACACTCAATATCATCAGACCATTCTGAATTCTGAATTATTAGGAGATAAGAAGATTATATATATTTACCTTGAGAGCATGAGGACTGAGAAAAAGTCCCATGTACTTTGCCTTTAGATTATCCAATGCAAGCTTAATGGCTTTCCTTATTACATTCCTGTAAGCTGAATTCTTCTTCCGTGACTGGGATACCATGACCTTAGCAATGTGTCAAGGAAGAAAAAAAAACTATTATATGTGAAAAGCCACACATTAATATTTGAGATGAATAATGAATATAATGGAATGCAAAATTTCCTTTGGGATTGATTGAGGATGGAAGAAACCAAATGCTATATAACAACTGTAACATATGGTGGATATTTCTTATTGTAGCTGTGAAGCACAATAGCAATATGGGTAGAGGGTGGTAGATTGTCCCATTCGAGTGTTGCATGGCCATCTCCATTGACAGCATTGGATTTCAAGGTTAAACCATAACCCTGCCAATCAATGCTGGTCAATGCTTCAAAAGTTGACCATGGGATTTGACAAGGTGAAAAGTCTTGAAAATATAGAACCTGGAAAATAATTATGTTGCAAGATCCAATTAGACAAAGATATAAACGATCATCGGAATCAAAACATGTCCAATATTTCAAGACATAAGGCATCATGTTGAGTTAAACACGAGGATCAAGCCCACGAAACAACCAGCAATTTGAGGCAAAGGTTGGATGGTGAATTATTCAAAAAATTAAATTCAACAAATATTACATCCAACAACAGGAAACAATTAAGTAGAGTTAGTTCTTCTCATGTCTAAGGTTTCTTGGGTCACACAGATGGTCAGGCATATAAAGGGCTTCTCTCTGAGCTTCCTATAAATGACCAGGGTTATCATATACAATTATTTCATATATTGTTGCACTGTTTGTCACAGAGCATGTAGGGAGTGAAAGGTTGGATTGTTGGATGGCAATTTAAAATGGTCATGCTGTTGCTGTATCAGCAGTCCAAGTAAATCTGGTGATTTTAATATATCCCAGGCACTACAGGCTTTTATTTCTGTTTTCATTTATTAATTTATTTGGAGAAAGGATGCTAGGTCCTACAAACTTATCAATGTGGAAAAGATTACACTCAGTAGGTTACTTCACTACAGATCTCCCATTCACCATAAGAATGCACCTTTTAAACAGTATATCAACAAATCATAAGATGATCCATAAAACTCAAATCTTTCTCTAAACAAATGTCCTGAAAAATAAGAAACAGCAAATTTGATATCCACAGCAAATGGATTTGACCTCTGTTGCTGGACTAAATGATCTTGAACATAACATATCCACTGATTTTTGTGCTTCAGCTACAACAATAACAGCTTCCACCATTTGTCCTGTATCCTTGAGGACATCTGTGCTAGATGCTGCTCCACTTCCAGCTTTTAGATGTTCTCTAATGACAGGAAACAAGTGAACCATGAATGGGATCATTTGCATATAGAGGTGTTCATTTAATTTGTAGGACATCAGCAATGCAGCTTTCCAACCAATTTTAGAAGCCTACCTGCATGAGAAGCATGACTGGCATTCTTTGTCTAGAATATGCTCATGCTTCAAAACATAATCTTCAAGCCCAGAAATTAGACATTCAATATTTGGCATTGAATGAGGTAGAAAACTGCCATGGTTTGGCTGAAGAATGCGTTCACATTTCGATCCAATATTGTTTACATGCTCAACTGTGAATTCTGTTGCAATTTTCTGAAGGAGATGGAAAGTAAAAATGCCCCATCAACAAGTAAAGTTAAAGCATATGTGACAACTAGAAATCAGTCACATCAGCTTAACAGGCTTGAAGTATCAAAAGTGTCTTACAAAAAATAAAATTGCTTGTTTCAATAAATGAATAAGTCCATCATCTTTATTTAACCAACTACATGCTGCATCGAAGATCGAATGGCCTCATTTAACAATTGCTCACCAGCAGATAGCAATGTTTGTACCTACTTAACAATGACTGAAGTCCATATTCAAAAGTTGGGACAGACAAATTGCCTCCATAGAGACAGGGATAAACACACAGGAATGCAAACTCTAGCATCCTTACTGTGGACCGAGTCAATGAATCAATTGATGACATAAAAAATGTGGACTTTACAAGAATCATGCATTTGAAATGCATGTAAAATTTCAAATTTACCAGTGGCCATTGATTGAAGGAAAATCAATTAAGATTTTGATATATGAGATTGGAAGATGAAACTTTTCTATAAACTCATTGAGAGATTGATTCGGAATAATTGAGTAGAGAAATGCATGCGGAAATTACAAAGGAAGAGAGAGATATTCAGGATCATGCTTGATGAACCCTCCTTTAGTTTGTCACCAGTTGGTCTTTCAAGGATATGAACAGAATTTTTTTTATAATTGTTGATGGATTATTTCATCACTTTTGCCTGCAGCACTTCCTTTTATATGGTATTATAGATGAAAGTTATAGTTCAAACATGTATATATAATGCAAAAAGATTATTCAATTGAAGAGATGAACACTAGAATTTTTGAAATAAACTGTGCCTTACTATGCAAAAGGATATGTTTTAGCTGTCCCTATCTCATGTAAGGTGGACAAATTCTATTTCTTTTAAATATGGAGTTCAAAGAATTTTAAACTCGATACATCCAACACTTGCAAGGAACAGGGGACTTCACATAGATTTTATTGTTTTTGCATAAATATCTGGCCCAAAAGTTTGATATGAGATACCAAGAGCATGCATTTATAAAATTTCTATATGATGTCACATCTTTTCCTATTAGAGTAATTAAATAACCAAACCAGTGAAGTGATAATGCTAGACCTAGACCTCTCTTCCACCTCAACAAGACAAAGAAAATCAGCATCTTAAAGGAAGTGAAAAGATCTGAACCATGCAAAGAAACAACTGAACTTACAGGAGCTTTCAGGACAAGTATCTGCAAAGAAGAAAAAAATGAATGGAAAATGTGAGAGAAAAAATATGACAAAATTCATACAAACATGCTGGAACTGTTGGCAAATGAAAAATAAAACTTGGAATGAAGGAAAATATCAGGAGAATGGAATGTGATGCACTGATTAATGTACAGTTGTGGGACCAAAATGCAACATGGATATGACGAAGATGTGAGACTTGTTAATGAATTATTAAGGGTGCACATTTCTACAGGATTCATGTCACAAAGACCTATCAGAACATTCAATCATCAAACAATTTCCTGGTAAGTGTAACACCATGGATAACCTAACCTTTCGACAAAAGCCGGTCATCCATGCGACGAAGTCACTACAACACTCCATAGGAGGGGAGAGACGTACTTCAGTTCCACTGCATTAATAAATATGCAATAGGTAAATCCAGATAGACAAAATGATGAATAAGGCAAATAAGGTATATAATGGGAAACCATGCCTGAACTTCCCCTTTTTGGATGTTGGAGGCAATTTTGTCAGCCTTTTAACTGCACCGGATGCCTCTTTCAAACTCAGAATGAAACGATGAATATGATTGTCATCAATGCCTGAGTTGTGATGCAAGAACAAATTAAAAAAACACAATAAAATACCAAAGGTATTCAATAGGCTTAGAGGATAGTTTTAGAATGATGGGAAAGAAACCCCAGACTTCACAATTCTTTTGGTCATAAATCATTAACAGATAGTGTTCATTGATAATTGTTAAACTATGAGACATGAGTGAGAACTTATGAACAGCAAAAAAAAAAACGGAGAGAGAGACCAAGAAGGGGAAAGCTTACATGTTGTTGTGATAGAAAGCATTCCATCTGCATAAAAAATAAAATTAAAATTAAATGACTCTGTGCCTTTCCAATATAAATGAACAACTAACTGCAATAAATTCACTTTCTACCTTGACTGACCATACCATCAACAGAAATTAAATCATTCCAAGTCTAATCATCCAAGGAACAGCTTCTTCTATTAAACATTAACTGATTTTTGAAGATCTCAAACAGTGTTCGAACAATATGCAATTCATCAGTATGCTTGTGTGCCAATTGGATTCCCACAAGGTCTGCTCACTGATTTCATTAAGCAAGTAGTAGTGATGAGATTACTTGGTTACACTATTCTTTGAAATTTTGAAAGCAGTGATGTACAAATTTAGCTATATCTACTTTAAATATAGATCTATTACCCCACTTTTCCGCACAATCTTGGTCCGACCAGCAATCTAACTCCCGGAATTCTGCCAAGCTGCTTCCAACCCCCGTGTCTGAAACTGATAGCAACAACAATTTTGATGTTAATCTTATGAACGTGAGAACCATCAACATAGGTGAAACAGCTGCACTTCAACCTTATATTCTAAGATTAAAAGATCATCTAAATAAAACTTAGATCACAAAATGCACCAGGTCCCTCTGCAAGACTCAAACACTAAAAACAATCAAAAATAAAAACTGTATTTGATATGATTTTGAAATTCTCTTCTATTTCTTCATTCAACAGAAAAGATAGCAGAACGCGTGTTTTCGATATTGTTGATAATCTATCACAAAGAGAATCAAACACGAGTTTATTGAACTCACCGAGCTGAATTTCTGAAAATCATCATAATATCATGCTTTTGATGTCACTAAACAAAACCCCCCCCCCCCAAAATATATTTTTTTCTAAATATCACTTACTTGAGATAAAAACCGATGGAGGATCAGATTCGTAGAAACATTTTAGCGCGATTGATAATCTGCACAGATTATCAGATAATCGACATCTTTGAATCGCACAGGCGATCGACTTCAAATAACCGCAAAAAAAAATAGAAAAAAAAATCAGATAAAGAAAGACAATGATCAAAGAATGAAAACAACGGAAAACAAATCAAATGTTACGTTTTCGCAGATCTTCCGAACGAGAGAGGTCTCCATTGATGAACATTCGAGTCGAAACAGCTTTTAAAATTCGGAATTATGTGCGAGATCGGGCACGGATTTACATGGTTTTCCCGCCAAAAAAGAAAAGGCAAAACGTATTTTGCTTGAACCACGGTAGGCCTGCTGAGTGATACACAAATATTTAATGAATCCCAAACATAATTTTTGTAACAAAATATTATCCCACATTTGCAATGGGTTTAATTGTTCTGTCCTAAATTTATCTCAACGTGTACTTAAATAACATGATCCTATTTAGTCCCATCCTATTTAAATCGGATCAAGTTTAAGAATTTTGATCTTTAACTTGTTTATTTATTTATTTATTTCTCTTAATCATAAATTAAATAATCACCTTCAATTATTATGTTATACAACATATATGATATATTCTTAGGTAAAAAAAAAGGAGCCAGCCTTATGTGCAATCTCATTTGTTATCCACACTTTTTTATTTAAAAAAATATATATACTCTCTCCATAGCATATATTCATATTAACGAGATTATGCATTAATGAAAATTTTTAATATTTTATATGACTGCATCAATGTAATTAATTGGAGTATAAATTTTATTTTTTTTATTTAGGAAATCATGTATCTCATTAGTGAGGTATACTATTTTTTTAAATTCAATACATGTGTAGACTAAAATTAGGGTTGGAATAAATATTGTAAGAAACATTATCCGAACAAATTTGGATCCAAAATTTAGGGGCCCGTCTCATTAAAATTGTCCCTATATGGTACTTGGGGCTTCTAGGTAAAGAAATAAGGAAGGAATTGGTGGGAATAGAATAAAAAAAGGTGTTTGGGTTGAGAGAAAAAATTGATGTAACTATGCAGAACTAAGTGAGAATAATTTAATATTTGTATTTCAGACCCCCTATTGAAACTATGTTATTCTTTCATTGATATAAAAGGATCCATATGTCAAATCATATGTCATCACATCAAATCACATGTCACCACTTTTATACATCAACGAGACACACACATCAAATCAATTTTTTATACCTTATTCACATTTTAATATTAATCAACAAAATAACTCAACCTTTATTATTATATTTTCTAATGCAAATAAAAAAAATCCTATATTCCATTGATAAAATTATTTATTCATGTAATATATGTATAAACTCTATGATAACTTTTTTTTTTATCTCTATCCGTTCCAAACAGCTTAGGATTTGTCACCAATGTTCGGTCCGGATGGCGCCAGACCAACCGAGCCTGGCCCGGCCCGGCCCGGCCCGGTGTGTGAGGATAACGACGACACGACTATGGTCTAAAGGGTTTACGTGGGGTTCACTTTCAGGAATGCTTGTTCAATCCCAACCTCCTCCTCTCCTTGGTAGGTGATCTTTAATTCTTTTTGATGTCCTGGTAGGAGAGCTTGATTTTTTCCCCTTCTTTTGAACATCTGATTATGTTGTTTGTTTATTTGGATCTTGATGAGTTGTTTTTTGTTTTTTCGGGTTGGTTTATTCGTTTGTTTGTCCGAATTTAATTTACATCACATTAAAAATCAGAAATCCATGGAGAATGCTTTGAATTCAGTTTCCATGTTCCATTTTATTTATAAGATTCATCAGAAATTTTTGTTTATCAATCTGAAATGCCCAACCCATTTGATTCCAAATTGAATGAAAAACATTTCGAATTTGAAGTTGTGGTTGTCTATTTATTACTCTAATTTAAGAAGCCATCCATGAATGATCATGACGATTTTTTTTATTAATAGAATAACCAGTGCACGGAATCAATGAGTGCACTTTTGAATTTCCAACTACATTGCTTATTTTCCATCCATTCTCTTTGAATGAAAATGTGCTCATAATCTAGTTTGGGCCGAATTTTATTGTGTAGAAACAATAAAATTTCACATTTTCATTGCATGAAATGTCGTTCTTATGTTCCCTAAGTCTTCAAATATGGAACACCTCACATCTTTTCTTGTATATCGTTGATAAATTTTTTTTTTTTGTTAATTTTTGCATTCTATGCTAATTGATGGAGTTATCGAACTTGTCACAGTGATACTTGTACAAAAATTGAGCTTGCACCGATTTTGTTAGAATGGCTTCAGCCAATGTATGTTCACTTCCCAGCCATAAGTGCTTCTCTACATGTCCACCATCCTTTATTCCTTCAGTCAAATATTCTTCTTCAAGCATCAACTATAAGCAGTTGAACAATCCCCCATATAAGCAGATTGTTTCCTCTTCAAGATTTAAAAATGACATTGTGTGTAACTCATTAAATGCTGAAATGTCATTGTCGTCTCTGACTGGGGACAAGTTTCAACTCGACGATGTTATAGAGGCTCAACAGTTTGATAGGGACTCTTTAAATGCAATATTTGAAGTGGCGCGTGAGATGGAAAAGATTGAAAAAAACTCAACTGGAAGCACAATCTTGAAGGGATATCTTATGGCCACTCTCTTCTATGAGCCTTCCACGCGTACCAGACTCTCCTTTGAATCTGCCATGAAACGGTTGGGTGGAGAAGTCTTGACAACGGAGAATGCTCGGGAGTTCTCATCTGCAGCCAAAGGAGAAACGCTTGAAGGTAAAATATGGCCGATGTTTTTTTTTTCTTTTTCATTGAGTGGAGTCCTAGTATTTTCGTATGACTATTTTGAAACATTAGAGCTAGCAAAGGCAAAATCTCTAGT
The DNA here is from genome assembly GCA_030737845.1 of Acorus calamus. NCBI lineage: Eukaryota > Viridiplantae > Streptophyta > Magnoliopsida > Acorales > Acoraceae > Acorus > Acorus calamus. The sequence continues at coordinate 3,846,261 of CM060860.1, forward strand.
TTGAGGGCGTGACGAAAGCAAACTTTGAGCATTTGACAATTGCATATACGAATAATGTTATTGTACGAATGAAATTAATTTCACTTCAAAATGCAGACACTATAAGGACTGTTGAAGGGTACGTGGATATAATTGTCTTGAGGCATTTTGAGGGTGGGGCTGCCAAAAGAGCTGCATCCACAGCTAGCATTCCTGTAATTAATGCCGGAGATGGTCCTGGGCAACACCCAACTCAGGTCCTGGCCGACACCCAACACACACACACACAAACACACAGTTCAATGTCAACTTGGTTTTCTCGATCTCAAATTATCATCATTGTTTGACTGCAGGCTCTTTTGGATGTCTATACAATTGAGAGAGAGATAGGCAGGCTGGATGGCATTACATTGGGTTTGGTTGGAGATCTTGCTAATGGCCGGACTGTTCGATCTCTAGCTTATCTAATCGCTAAATACCAGAATGTGAAGATTTACTTTGTTGCTCCTGATGTTGTGAAAATGAAAGTAAATATTCATGCTTCCTTTAGCTTCAATCAATGTGCATTTTTCAAAGTCAATTATCTGTTTTTTTTCTTCTTCTTTTGTCGACCTTTATGGAGTAGTTTCAGTGTTTTCTCCGAGGAAAGTTACAACTTTGTGTGAACATTATAAATTATTTTTTTCTTTCATTTTTTTTTCTTTTTGTTTTTTTAGGATGATATAAAGGAATATTTAACATCAATGGGCGTTGAATGGGAAGAAATCTCGGATCTCATGGAAGTAGCTTCCAAGTGTGATGTGGTTTATCAGACCCGTATTCAGCGTGAAAGATTTGGCGAGAGGGTGGACCTCTATGAAGAAGCTCGTGGAAAGTACATTGTGGATGAGAAGGTGTTGAGCGTGCTGCCAAAACACGCAATTATCATGCATCCTCTCCCTAGACTTGATGAGGTAAGTTGATGTACATTTCCCTGTTGCAAATGTCCCTGTTATTGTTCCTCCTCACATTCATATTTAGCTTTTCAATGTGATGTGCAGATAACGGTAAATGTTGATAGTGATCCCAGGGCTGCATATTTCAGACAAGCTAAGAATGGTCTCTATATTAGAATGGCGATCTTGAAGCTTTTGCTCCTTGGCTGGGGAGAAAGGTGATCTAATCCTCAAAAAATTTGCTAGGTACTGTTCACTCACTCCACTTGCATATGCATATAACTAAATAAAGGATGCATTTTGAACTGATTAAATTTTGCGTGGGGCTTGTCCAGGCCAAATATTGTCACAGTTGCATTTTTTTAGATTGTCATATTTACAATAACCGGCATCTTGATGTGAAAGAGCTGGATGGATGATATGAAATGTACTTTATGTGTGTTTTATAAGTGTCATGCAGCGTTTTAATTCTTTATAAACATGAATTTTCTAAGACCAATAAAAAAATTAGAATCACTATAAAAGCATGCAATTACATATTTATGTAGAGTTATTTCAATTTAGTGGATTGTGGGAACCATCTGTTCTCAAAATAAATGAAGCATCAAGGACAGGCTTTCATATAGAGTGCTATATGCAGCACTAAATCATGATGGAAAAACAAAAAGGACTACCAAGCACACACCTTTATTTTCTTCCTGATAAACTGAAACTTAAATTACCCAACTGTTGGAAATCTTGGGATATTTTCTGAACGGGATTTTTCTCTCCGACCTGCCTACTTAAAAATGTAGACCTTGCTACATTCTTTTCTTTTAAATAGCTTTTAAATATTTTATGACGTAGATGCACAGAGCACAGGTAAATTTTTGAATGATAATGGATTCTTTTCCACTAATTGGAGTAAACTAGTGGAATGAAAATATGCAATGTACAGGCAGGAATCCCCTTCAATATGATATGGATGTGTAGCAGTACAAATTTGTAAGTTTTTGAATCCTCCACCTGTGGCTCCACGGACCCACATGCACATCAAAACCAAAATTCTTATCATCACTCAACATCACCACAGCCCTTTTTCCCAACATTTTGGTGGGGTAGCTGACCTACAGTGCCATCCAATAATTAGACAAAAAAGCTCCATCCATTAATGTTTTGCAGTGCAAGTTTTAATGTTCCAACAACCTCATCAACCACATTAGTAAAACCTGAGAAAGAGAATATTTATACATCCTCACTGGTATCATTGGGAAGTGGGAACTGCTTATATGTAATCCATATATAGAGAGACAACAGAAGCAAAAAACAGCAACCGCTGATGGATATGTGAGTAATAGATGCAAACAAAGCAACTTATGCAGGATCATATGAACATAGCACATTATCTGTCACTCACTGGCACCTCTCAATCTATTAGCTTTCCTACTGGAGTTCTTGACATCTGATATCTCAAACACCATGGACTATGTTTAGCTTTTGTCTTTTAGAGCCTGATAATTATAGTAAAGCCTGGTAAACCCCAGTGATGAATTATGTGATACATTGGGAACTATGGTGATGGATTTAAAAATATTGAATATGGATTAGTTGGAATTTCTCTATCAGGCATGATTTATGCCACCTTTTTCAACAAATATGTATGGAAGAATAGTTAGAAACAACCATGGTGCATGGGAAATATTCATTGAAAATAGTAGGTCACTAATACTTCAATGAATACTCAATTTAGAGTTATGGGTATGTTTCATGGAAGTATAAAATGAAAAGGAAAAATTAGCCACATCCTCATCTACGGCCCTGCCTACAGTATACACCTATTTTGATTTTTATTAAAATCAGTATACCCATATAATGAGCAATATAATTTTATAAAAGTTGTAAAATATGCTCTAATGAATTTTGTGGATCCAAATGTGAAAAATTTCTAACGATGTATATACCTTGTTGGACAGCTATTGAGGTTTGGGACCTTGTTATTCATATTTGGTGGATCATATAATGACTCAATGTCCTCTTATTTGACTGCATAGAATGCACCTGCATCAACTGGAATGTTCAATGTGACATCCTTCTCCATGAGGTAATTCTGAATTTCTGATCAATTCCTAAGTACCATTCACTCCAATGCCACACATCCCATCTAAAACTAGAAAGCTTGTGAGGACGTTCATATATTTGTATGATTCAAAGTTCTTCAAATTCTGAAAAGGCAATACACATGGACTATAACTTAGTGAAGTTTCTTTTATAACGATGTTTTCCAATGTTGTGTAGAATGGCAGTCATGGTTTGGAAAGCAAGCTCTCACTTTCTATGGATGGAAAGAACAGCATAGGTGGAAACTCTTGAACCTTTTCAATACCATAATAAAGGACGCCAGGTTTGCATGTACTTTCTTCTGTATTTTCATTATATGTTACTGAGTTTCAGATAATCTGTTCTGTAAGGGTCTTTCCAATAAAAAACAGCGTTTATGAAAAAGATTGATTGTGACAAAGTTAGATTGAAACCAACTTTTATAAAAAGAAAATTTCAAATTGGTAGCAAGTGGGGCGTAGATGTATAATTAAATTTCATGTGTATTGTCATGGATAAGTGTTACCCACTTGAGCTGGCCTCTTTAATGGTGGATGGAATGCATTGTTGAGTGACTTATTTCTATCATCTCGAAAAAACACTATTATAGGATTAATGATATTATGTTCTTCTGTTAAAAAAGGGGGTTTCTACATTAATAACCATTCCAAAATTTCACCAGTCTTGTTTTTTTTTTGGGTACAGAGGTCCTGTAGGGCGATTACATACTACAGCCCGTGGGGCGATTACAGACTTAGGTGGCAGAGTCCACAAATGCACTTAGCCCAATGGGCCGTTTGCGCTTGGGGGACTGAATTATGAAATATTGGTTGCTTTGAACTTGAAATTAGGATTTTTGCATATATACACCCTTTAAAAACCCTATATTGTTAAAATAACCCCATAAAACTGATTACTACCAATACCCCTTAAAATGTTTAAATTGTGCATAAATGTTGTTTTAGGGGTAATTGTGTAGAATATAAATATTTTAAATTTCACAGGAATATCCCTCTATCGAGTATTGAGGTCTTGTTATTAGAATAGTAATTCACTAAGCCCCGTTTGAATGGGAGAATAGGAGAATAATAGAGAAGATAGAAGAGAATAAGATAAAAAAACCATTTATTTGCAAGGAATAAGGGGGTATAGCTATGCCATAATATGTGAGAATAAGATGGTATTAGTATTTTAGATCCCCTTTAGAATTATATTATTTCACTCAATCTATTCCACTGATATAAATGAGCTCTTATGTCAAATCATATATCATCACTTGTCAGGGACTCACATGTCAAATTAATTTTTTACATTTATAAATCTTTATTCACATTTCAATCTTCATTATCAACCAAATAACAAAAACTTTATTATTACATTTTTCAATGAGAATATCTTTAAACACAACCAAAGATAACAAAAAATGGTTTATTCTTTACTTGTATTGGAATATGTTAGAATATGTGAGAATAAGCTGATATTAATATTCCAGATCTCCTTTGGAATTATGCTATTCCACTCAATCTATTCCACTGGTATAAAGGGGCTCATGTCAAATCACCCTTAACCACCTCTATTAAATGAAAAGACTCACATATTAAATTAATTTTTTTCCCATATAACTCCTTGTGCACATTTCATTCTTTTATCAATCAAACAATAAAAAAATTATTATTATATTTTTCAATGTGAATAATTAAAAACGTAACCAAATAAAAAATGATTTATTATTTAGTATATTGGAATAGTTATCTATTCTATAATAATCTATGTCGCTATCCAAATGGGGCCAAATGTATTTTGACAAAATGATTTTTTTCAATGGTATATGAAAAAAAAAAACGCCCTTTAAATTTGTAGAAATTCAAGATACCATATGTTTTCTTTCGCTGACCACTTTTCAAATATTTGAAAAATGAGCTTTGATTTAAAAGTAAGTGGACTGATAGGAAAATGAACAGTAAAATGAACATGATTGATGATGATGGACCGATACCATGTCGACCACGCCACATAAAAGCATCACGTCGTATTTAGGTTCTTTTTGTATAATGAAATGTTTGGACCTCAATTTTTTCAATTAAATCATTGAAGCCTTCATGAAAAGACTTTTAGATGCTCTCCAAGATTTAATTTACTTGCACGTTATAGTCAAAGAGACAGTAGACTACAGTACAACCAGACGTGAAAAAAAAAATCCAAAAAGCTCACTGTTTCACAATTCTCTGGTCAGAAGTTGACTGGTATGTTTTCAAACTTTCTGGAATTAGCACCATGTGTTTGAGACATGTTTATCATGATATGTCAAAATTGTTAAAGTAACTAAGATCATGTCAGGGTTGGGAACTGATACATCGTCATCTCATGTGACGTATGTTCAACAACTCATAGTTAAATTAATAAAACTAAACAATGTGTTTGAGACATGTTTTTCCATGAATTAAACTAAACAATCAAGTGAAACGAATTGATTCAAATTAACAACGTCACGATGAAATAAGCATTTTCTTTTTGTTGAACTGAAAGGAGCCTTGCATTGAATTGAGTTCAGTTCAAAGAAGTTTTAAATTTCAAACTGAATAATTCATGAATTTTTTTAGATATTTAGCACGTGAACTGTGTTGGTTTGCAACCACTAGTCTAAAGAGATCACTGATTGAGATATATGTTGTGTGTTGATGTCCATAAATATAGCTCCATGTATAACGTGCTTAAGAGAGAACAAAAAGAGACATCTAGTCATCTTGACAAACTCTACAAAGCTTTTGCTCTTTATTCCCTCTTGACTCTGACTCTCTCTCTCTCTCTCTACCAAATGGAGAAGAAGAGCTTGGAATCGCAGGAACCCAACGTGCGGAAGGGTCCATGGACGGTGGAAGAGGACATGATCCTCATCGATTACATCACCAACAACGGCGAGGGAGTTTGGAACACGTTAGCCCGTTCGGCAGGTATTTAACACCATTTTGATCAAGAGTACTCTGATTGAAAGTTTAATCAAATTGGTGATCGATACTGATCACCAATAGAATATATTATACTATCGCTTTTTGGTAATTGTGTCATCATTTCTGTGATTGATCCATATCAGCTTGGGTCATGAATTTGGTCAAGTTTTTTGTTGCTTGATCATTTCCCTTTTTATTAGTCCAGCCTGGTTAAAATGCAGGACTAAAGCGCACTGGGAAGAGTTGCCGCCTTCGATGGCTGAATTATCTGAAACCTGATGTCCGAAGAGGGAACATTACAACAGAGGAGCAGCTTCTGATCATGGACCTCCATGCTAGGTGGGGAAACAGGTGAGTTTGTGTTACATTCTATGTGTGAACAGCAAATTTTAGCTTTTTTTTTTGGTATTATTTGTAGTATCTTTTATTTTAGTTCTCATTTCTTACATTTAATTTTAATCCCAGTATATATGGTCGCTTTTTCTATTCATGGATTCGAGTTATCATTTGTGAAGAAAAATGTCTGTTGGTTTACTATCATATTTCATAAGAAGTAGAAGAAAATTTTATTTATTTTAAGAAGCATAAAGGGAAAAGGTCTTAAAAATTACACAATCTAAGCTATTAATAAAGGGAAAAAAGCACACATTTTCACATTAATTGTGTATTGGAAATTTTTATTGTTTTTGTTTATTTACTTTATTAACATGAAAAAAAAACATCATAAAAAAATATTGTTTGTAATCCTGAGAAGATCATAACATGGAAGACTAGTTAGAAGTTCAAAATTCAATCTGATAATATTTGGTAAGGATGATATAGATGAACGTCTGTTTGTCTACATCAAATATCCTATATATTCAATATCAGTACTGGTGGTCTATATCTTCATTGATGGTGTTGTACCAAGAAATCTAGGTCACTGTTATCATGCAATAACGATGATTCTATTCATATGTTACAATTATCATCACCTAAGCATATATTCTAGCATCTCAAAGATATTATTTATTTTTCATCAACATCTAATCAACCAAGTTATTGAGAGATTAGCAGAGATACCACATCTTCAGTGAGAGCCTGAGAGGTAATGTATCTTATTATTGTTGATAAAATAAAACTTAACCAGAAAATAAAATAAAACATTCGTTACAGTTGGTCTAAGATTGCGAGGCAGCTCCCAGGGAGAACCGATAACGAGGTCAAGAATTTTTGGCGGACAAAAATAAAAAAGCAAATAAAAAGTCCCGGGAGGGTGATCCACAACGTCTTGAGCACGAGCCACACATCGAGCGGAGAGGATGGTCAAGTGGTCGAGCCATCTTCGATCAGGGTTCATGGTACACAGGACCATCTGGGGCCGGCCTTCGCAGTGGCTCCGCCACCATCCGGCGAAGATGTCTTCTGGGACATGGAGGAACTCTGGTCCTTACATTTGCTTAATGGGGAGCAACTATGATAATACATGATGTTAGTGACACATGAGTCTTTATTCATGTATTGAAAATAAGGATCTCAGTTATATTTACTGGCTTTAGTGCATGTATCATCATTTTATGTAACGAAACACTTCATGTGGATTAAAAATTCCTTCTTTAGTCACAAAAAAGAAAACTGTTACACTTTTGGCGCGTTTGAAAATACAATTTGATTCTAAAATATCACATCCATTTTGGGTTTTTAAAAATTGACTTTCAGAAAGCATTTTCATTTTGTTTTTTAAAAATCTGAATATCAGAGTCATGATTTCTAATTAATCATTCAAAGTTTTTAGTGTTTAGAAATAAGTTTGTAGTTTTAGGTACCGTTTGGCTCCGCGTTGAGCACCTCCGCGTCGGTTGAAGCACTCCGCGTCCGCCGAATCAATGTTTTGAGGCGTCGGAGAAGCGAGCAATATTACACATTAAACGCACGAATTGAATGGTAACCGCAAACGCAGGTTTTGTGTTTGTTTGCGAGTTTCCGTTACACCGCGTTGGTCGGCACAAACGCGCCCCCCGACGCAGTGCCAAACGGTACCTTAGGCTTTTTACAATCATACAAGCCATGTATGTTGTAAACGCCCCTAGTATTTCCCACAACCATTTTTACAGACTAAACGCGTATTGAAATTAAAAATAAATAAAAATAAATTACATAATCTTGCTTACATTTTCATTTTTTTTGTAATAAAATATATAATCTAACATATATAATGGTTAAATGACATATAACATGAAAGAATCACTATAAAAAAAAAATTTATTAGTTTTTTTTCATTTTTTTATGTTGATTATTGAAATTGAGGCAGTTAAATATCACTTGCAGCTCAAACAAAGACGAAAATTAGAAATACCGAATCACCTCTTGATAGATCGGTAAAGGAGTAAAGGACCCCTCATCACTTAAAGGTTATGGATTATGGTCTTATCTCTTTTGATATGAGAAAATTTGATCAGTAAAATAAAAAATAATAATATATATATTTACCATGAAAAATAAAACTGAAAATTACATGTGCGTGCCCGGATGCATATGCGTGCACATGCAGCAGACACGTCTCCCAATAACATCACATTATTTTTGCATGAAATGAAATCCAATGCGTCCCAGCTTCTTCAAAATCTGTTCCTGTCAAATTCTATCCCATCTTTTCAGTCTATTCTTTCTTCAATTAATTACCCGACCACTCTATCGCAGCTTATGCATGATTGATGAAGACAGGAGCCTAACCATGATTACAGATGGCCGGAACTCGTACACTATGTTTTATATGTTTTATATACAGTCTTGAGTGTTATCTAATTTTATTTGATAGAGATATATATATGTTTCGTAGGACGAAATATATGATGTGATTTTTATTTTTATATGTAAAAAAATAGATATTGTAGTTTTTGTTATTGTAAAAGTATATGTTTCGTCAAATGCAATGTATCAATCAAAACAATATGAAAATTGTGAAGAGAATTGTACTTAAGATTGTGACTAATATTAATTATTTCAAACTTAAGCTTGTGTGTGTCATGACCATATGCATCACTTAATTTGACCTCATCACTCATCAGTTTAACATCATGAGTTTAATTAACAAACTTGATTCACTAAAAAAGGGAATCTATTTGAATGATATGTGCTCATTATTTGAGTTTATTTTAATTCACACCATGTGAGACATACCTCGCAAAAACCAATATTAAGGCACTATGAAAGGGATATGAGGAGGGTTTTTTTTAACACGTTTTTAAAGTGTGGATGTTGAACTAGGTGGATTCATGAATCATTTCTCCACGTGAGAATGACATGAAAGAGATACAAATTTAATGAAGAATCTCAAAAATAAACAAAAAGAGAGGAAAGAGAAGAAAAAGAAGTTGAGCTTTTCTATTTGGTCAATGAAGGAAGGGCCCATGATTTTGACATGCAAAGTTACGGGAGCAAAAAAAAGGTTGAGGAAGACAACCATCAACTTTTTTTTTTTTTTGTCAAAAAAACAAAATTTTTTTTATTAGGACAGATTTTATTATGGAAAGTTATATTTATGCGCATTCATTAAATATTTAATACAAAAAGGTGTGTAATTTGCATAATATATTCAAATTCGAAAGTCTTTCAGTCAATCCGAAGCTAACTTTTAAAGCTAACTATTTGGGGCTGACTGTTGAAGGTTACTCCCAACTTGGCTACACCCTCCACTGAGAACCTAGAGTGTCAGATTCTGGTTGCATGTGTTTTCAGATGAAGTTTGGTCTAACACTTATTTGAAGCATGTTCAACAGGTCGCTTTGGCTCTCATGCTATGGCAACTATAGCATTGCCGTAATGAATGGATCTTCCGGAGGCAGGAACCACAACCATTAATGGTGGCAACAAAGGTTCTAATATATGTCAAGGAGTGCGTATAGAAGTTGATGAATCACACTGAAGACTCTCGGTCGCTACGAATTCTTCAATCACAAGTGTGTATACCATTTAAGTCTTTGGGTCCATGTGGAACAGTCCATCTGATTCTATTCTCCTCACGGATGGAAGTGTGCGATGCGGGTGTTGGGTTTGTGGCGATCTGTACATCTCCTTTCAGAATTTTAGGGGCTGGATATGCAGGCTAGCCTTGGGCCACCCCGTTGAGAATGGAGGCTGAGGCCATCAGACTGGGAGTACGTTTCATGCGAGAACAAGGCATTCATATTTTTCGCATATGCTCAGATAGTTTATCTCTTATTCAGCTCCTTCAATCTGGTAGTCCAGACCCTCCACAGGTTCAGGATGCGATCACTGAAATACAGAGGACTGATGGTTCTCATTCAGCATGACAGTTTTGTAAAGTCCCTAGGGACTTAGTTCGTGCCCCTGAGGTGCTCGCGCATTTTGCCTGGCGAAAAGTGGAATCAAAATGGTGTTTAGAGCTCCATGATCCACTTATTCGTAGGTTGTTGGGGCCTGTTATAATGTCTATACATGCTTGTAGAGTTTGTAAATATGACTTTAAAGATAGTTGTACCCATATAAGTTTATACTTTTAGTGATATATATATATATATATATATATATATATATATATATATATATATATATATATATATATATATACGGGGGCGATTACATGCGGCGAACAGCAGGTGCGGCGGCGACGTGGGCCGTTCGATCGCGGGTTCATCGCATCCAACGGTCGACGCAAATCGCACCCGACCGTCCGATGCGATGGACCCGTGATCGACGGCCCGTGATCGCTGCCGCACCCGCCGTTCGCCGCCGCACGCAATAATATCCCTATATATATATATATATATAGTCGTGATATTATACGGTCGTGCGGTCGTGCGGTCGCGATTCACGGGCCGTCGATCACGGGTCCATCGCATCGGACGGTCGGGTGCGATTCACGTCGACCGTTGGATGCGATGAACCCGCGATCGGACGACGCACGTCGAATCCGCACGACCGCACCGACCGCATATTATCGGATATATATATATATATATATATATATATATATATATATATATATATATATATATATATATATATATATATATATATATATGGGGCCGATTACCTGCGGCGAACGGCAGGTGCGGCGTCGATTGTGGGCCGTCGATCACGGGTCCATCGCATCGGACGGTCGGGTGCAATTCACGTCGACCGTTGGATGCGATTGACCCGCGATCGAACGGCCCACGTCGCGGCCGCACCTGCCGTTCGCCGCACGCAATAATTTTCATATATATATATATATATTCGATAATATGCGGTCGTGCGGATTCGACGTGCGTCGTTCGATCGCGGGTCCATCGCATCCAATGGTCGACGTGAATCGCACCCGACCGTCCGATGCGATGGACCCGTGATCAACGGCCCGTGAATCGCGACCGCACGACCGTATAATATCACGACTATATATATATATATACAGTTCCGATTAGGTGCGGTGTGCGACGTGGGCCATCCGATCGCGGGTCCATCGCATTCAACGGTCGACGTGAATCGCACCCGACTGTCCAATGCGATGGACCCGTGATCGATGGCCCGTGATCGCGCACCGCACCGACCGTTAACCGCACCTAATCGCGGTTTATATATAATATATATATATATATATATATATATATATATATATATATATATATATGGTCGCGATTACGTGCGGTGTGCGGTCGGTGCGGTTTACGACGTGGGCCGTTCGATCGCGGGTCCATCGCATCCAACGGTCGACGTGAATCGCACCCGACCGTCCGATGCGATGGACCCGTGATCGACGGCCCGTGATCGCGCACCGCACCGACCGCACACCGCACGTAATCGGCTCCCTATATATATATATATATATATATATATATATATATATATATATATATATATAGTAAACCGATAATATGCGGTCGTAAGGTCGTGCGGTCGCGATCGCGGGCCGTCTGATCGCGGGTCCATCGCATCCAACGGTCGACGTGATTCGCACCCGACCGTCCGATGCGATGGACCCGTGATCGACGGCCCGTGATCGACGACCGCACGACCGCAGCATATCGGAAGTATATCTATATATATATATAGATATATATATATATATATATATATATATATATATATATATAGATATAGATATAGAGGGAGCCGATTAGGTGCGGTTTACGGTCGGTGCGGTGCGCGATCACGGGCCGTCGATCACGGGTCCATCGCATCGGACGGTCGGGTGCGATTCACGTCGACCGTTGGATGCGATGGACCCGCGATCGGACGGCCCACGTCGTAAACCGCACCGACCGCATACCGCACGTAATCGCGACCATAGATATAGATATATATATATAGTAAACCGATAATATGCGGTCGCGATCGCGGGCCGTCCGATCGCGGGTCCATCGCATCCAACGGTCGACGTGATTCGCACCCGACCGTCCGATGCGATGGACCCGTGATCGACGGCCCGTGATCGACGACCGCACGACCGCACGACCGCAGCATATCGGAAGTCTATATATATATATATATAGGGAGCCGATTAAGTGCGGTTTACGGTCGGTGCGGTGCGCGATCACGGGCCGTCGATCACGGGTCTATCGCATCGGACGGTCGGGTGCGATTCACGTCGACCGTTGGATGCGATGGACCCGCGATCGGACGGTCCACGTCGTAAACCGCACCGACCGCATACCGCACGTAATCGCGACCATATATATATATATCCCTATATATATAGGGAGCCGATGGGATGCGGTCGTGCGACCGTGCACCCCATCGTGCGCCTTGTGACGCTAGTTGTTCGATTGATGGGCCACTGATCGAACGGCCAGCGATTATAAAAAAAAAATTGAAATCGACTGAGTCGGTTCCATCGAAGACTCTCTCTCTCCCCTTTCATTTCTCTCCCCTTTCTTCCCAAAAAAAACCATCGAAACACCTACCCTCCTCTCCCCTCCGCCTCCCCCTCCTCCTCTGGAGGCGGAGCGGTCCATCCTCCTGGAAGTCGGCGGGATGATGTGCGGCGGCTTTGCGGCGCGGGTCAAAACCGTCCTCTCCTCCGACGACCGGGTCGAGACGGCGGCGGTGAACATGGTGACGGAGACTGTGGCGGTCAGGCTGAGGAGATCGGATGGAGGCGGTGATGAGGCCGCGGTGGTTGGAGAGGATCTCGCGAGGTGGCTGACGGAGTGCGGGTTCCCGTCGAAGAGGAGGGTGTCGGCGGGCGGGGTCGGGGAGAACGTGAGGAAGTGGAGGGAGATGGCGGAGAAGAAGGAGGAGCTTCTTAGGAGGAGCCGAAACGGGGTGGCGTTTGCTTGGACCTTGGTCGCTCTTTGTTGCTGGTCTCACGCTTCGCATCTCTTGCATTCGATTGGGATACATTCTGCTCACGGTGATCTTTCTTTCTCTAAAACATTTTTAGCTTCATTTGTTATCAATGTGTTGGTGTTTTAGATGTTCATTTAGGTTTCTAGTGATTAGAGGTTTTGAAGATAGGGTTTGTAATAGGTTTTGAAGATGATTTTTTGAAGAGTTTTTTCATATGATTTTTCCATGATTGAATTTTTAAAAAAAAAACTTCCTCGGGGAAACCCTCTACGTTCCCTTTTGCAACGCCATCGGTTCTTGCTGAATTGAAAGGTTCTTGCATTTGATAATTGATGTAAATGCATATGTATTTAGAGAAGAGGATTTTTTTTTATTGGTAATCAAGATTTTGTATTACTATAAGAATATGATTTTTACAAAGTTAACAGCCCTTTACAACCAGTGAAGAAATTAAAAAAGAACATCAAAAAGCCTAGACTAATAACAAGCCCAAAGCTGCTCTTTTTAACTAATGCAAATTTCAAAATTGCTCCAATTTTCAAACCATAGCAGACCTGTAGAACTACAATAATCTGCCAAATTTTTTTCTGAGCATAGCAGAGCCCCTAATGCTCACATCAAACTTTAATTTATGTCAAGTAGAGAAGAGCATAGCAGAGAAGAAGATTTTGTGTCTTATTTTATGCATTTCAAAATATGCCTTGCCATTGTGGACTTCAAATGCGTGTCTATCTATATTGATTAGTGATAAATCATATGGAGTCAATCTATAAATTTAAGAAACTCGGTCTAAGTTTCTTTACACATCGACATAAGTTGACATTTTTGTGATCTTCTGTTGTTTTGATCTTCTTGGTGACTTCTTAGATGGACATTTGTTCTGGTTACTATATATTTTTGGGTGCATTTTTTTACTTTTATTCCCATCTAGTCAAATGTTTATACCCATTAAACTGATTGGTTGAAACTCTTCTATGTCTAGATTGACATAATGACATGTTAACAGAAAACACATATTTCTATTCTCATTTACTTGACATTTTTAAGCTATTTTGCTTACTGTTGTATTGTCCTTTTTAGCTTGGTTCTTGTCTCTCCATTTATGGGTGTCACCAACTTCTTGATAAAGCTGGTGATTGTATAGTTCTTGTTATATGAGGGTTGATTCAGAGTATGGAACATATGTCGCTCCTTTTGGCTGATGGGAATGTGAATTCAGTGATAACTAACCTCAGCTCAGATTTCCAAGAAGAACGCTATGTTCACCGAAGCGCAGGATTTTGGAATTATGTTTTTCAAGTCATCTAGTAGGTCGGTAGTCAAATTTTCTCCTCAAGACTCTCAAGGGGTTACAAATTTGAAATCGTTTGATACATATCCACATTAGATTTATCATGATTTTTAGTTGATCGGTGGTTTTATATCAAGGTGATGTTTACCTACCTCATCTAAAGCAACAAATTTAGTTTGATGTTACAGTTTTCATGGATTAATCTTTTACATTTTTTTGTTATTGTGGACAGATGAATACAGGTGCAGTGATGCTCACAGACTGTATTTTGGTTAATCATTGTTCCTTTTCTTGCTCTTGGAGATTATAAATTCAGTGTTGTAACTACATTTGCTCCTTTTCACATACTGTTTACATGAACCGTAGAGATTCCCATGGTTTGGGATCTCATACTCTCTTATACTATGAAGTTATTGTTGCATATCTTGAGCTTTTCTAATTTTTCATCAAGTTTCTTAATTGATTTATAAACAAATCGATACTCATTCTATATATAAGATTTTTTACAGATTGATCCAATCATGTTTCTGGCAGCAGATTTTTAAAAAAGGCCACTCAGTCCATGAAACAGAAGAACTAGCCCACTATGATAGAAGATCCAAGTCAACTGCAGAACCCACAGATCCGGTCGACTATATTGTCTTATTTTGAGTTGTTTCAGGCTTGTGTAAATGAGGTGGAGCAGCAAATTTTAATGATGTTCTGTCTCGTGTAAGTCTTAATGATGTTCTGCCTCGTGTAAGTAGTCACAAGATTTTAGTTTTGTTTAAAACAAGTTGATATTGATGTATTAAATAGGTTGATGTATTGAACAAGTTGATGTATTAAACAGTTTTAAGTATTAAACAGGTTGAGGTTGATGGTATCCTATCAAAGAAAATATCTTTTCAGAGTGGAACTTGATATTAGCTCTGGAAGGTTGATTGTGATCATTTACATACGTGTATATGATGCCTGCCTTTTATTGTTTCCACTGTATCTTGCAAACTCATGTAGAAGAAACATATGATTGAATTATTTGAATCATACATTTTTTTTTTAACCTCAACTTTTACATATCATTAGGACCTCTAAAAACTATGAACTAATTTCGAAACTATATCAGGAGATCTCCCTTGGGGCACAAATTTCATCCACTTTCAAAGCAAAATTTTGTTCTCAACCATTACCATCAATCCTTAAAAAAAATTTAAAAAAATTCCCACGTTCATGTAAAAAGATGAAATGATTGTGGTCTTGATAATGGCCATCCCAAAACAATCCAACAAGAAATATGGTGTATATGCTGTGACCTCATTAGCCCCCACCCAAAAGAAGCAAATAATGTCCTCTCTGAAATGAACATATGATATTAGCATTAGAAAAGTTAGTTAAAGTGTTCAGCACTGACACACCACCAAAACACCCTTGTCAAACCAAAATGAGACCAAAGAAATCCATGTAAGCCTATTTGATGATGGATCATTCAGCGAATATAAAATTAGAGAACATAAAAGTCAGAGAAATCTTGTCAACCTATACTCAAATTTGAACACCCAAGGGTGTCCAAAACTTTTGTTTAGCAGTGACAGTTGTTAAGTCTCTGATAGAGGAGAGTATAAAAAAGTCAGATAATATATTTTGTGATGCCTCGTACATATGACAAGAAAATGACAAATAAAATTGCATTTCAACACTAACATATCCTATCGTCCTTCAAGGGCTTCAACTTTAGTTAACCTATCCTCTGGAATATGATTTTGATGCTCCAACATTTCCAATCATCCGTCGAGGGCTTCAACTCTAGTTAACCTATCCTCCAGAGCTTCAAGTCTTAGTCTTGCCAAAGGAACAACGATAGATGAGTTGCACTTTTGCAGCATTATCAATTTCCAATTCAAGAGAACCATTTACCGGTGCGAAGTTCCTGAAACTGAGCATGCAAAGGGACAAAAAAAGACATAATCTCTCATATGAACATGCCTCAATCAAAATAAGAAATTGTGTAACCAGACGAATGAACTATATATTAATAAAAGAAAATACAGTTATATAATTTCATCTTCTTGGGTTGCATGCTTGCAATAAAGGTTCTATAAGCAACTGGCCATGGTACCAAAGGAAATGCTACCATTGGAAATGAAATCCATTTAAAAAAACTATCTAGAGATACTCAGTAGTTCTGTATTATGTGTGATAGATTACTGAGACTAGGTTACCTTAATAAAAACCTGAGGCCTAAATTTTTGTGAGGTAACAAGTATTTTCATTTGGATCTAAGGCATCTAGAACATCCAAATGAAAATACTTCTCACCTTACAAAAATTTCTAACATATGGAATTTGGAAATATTATGGTGCAGGCATCTTTTGCAGAGTAAGCAACATTGAATGGAAAGCTATGGTCCGGTAAGGGACAACCCAACCCTATAAATTCCTGACAGTAGTCTATCAAAGGTAAGTCCTTTAGCTTTTGCACGATCTTATGGATAGTATAAAACTGATTTAGAACTTTTTTAGTAAAGAATTGACTGTTTATATCTTTTTATAATTTTCTATATACTCACATGCTTACCCATTTAAACTGAAAGCTTGACATCACCTTATGAAGCAACTAAATAAATTATTCTTTCTTAATTTATATGATAGAATATTACAATAGTAGAAAAGTGATGTACAATCCAATTAAAAGACGCATGCTATTCCAAAATGACATTTCCAACCCAATTAATCAGTCATACCCGATACTCAACCTTATTGAAATTGAAACATCATTTATGAAGAGAACATGATTTCTAATAAATAATTTCATCTTCAAATAGACAAGTGACATGTACCGAGTGACAAATGAAAACCACTAGAAAAAAACAAAGGATAGGGTGCCCCATCACTCCATCAGTGTCTGGCTAATAGGCTAATAGCACAGAGAAATGCGATGGTGTGGTAGTTATGATGTTTTTAGATGGAATCCATGGAATAGAAACAGAGTGACCAAGAAGCAAAAAAATATTTCACCGATCTAAACTCATATTATTGGCAAGTACTATCATATTACCATCCAAGTAAGATGAAATAGCTACCATTTATCTACCAAAAACCATTTCGTACACCAATAGCACACCATTTATACACAAACCAAGTATAACAACAAATAGATAGATTGGAAACTGGATGAATGTGTTCTTCGTTGAGACAAAAAAATTCCAATGGTGATATACTTAAGAAATAATCAAGCAGAGATAGAGATGTAATCATATAAGGATAGCCACTAAAGCAGAAATATGTAGACTGTATTTTATAATTTTTTTGGCAAATGACATAAAATTCCTTGATAACAAAATCATAAAAAAAGGAAAATAAACATCCAAGCATTTCACAAAACAATATTAATTTTTTCTGAAACATGCTCTGGGTCTCAAAAGTAAAAAATAGAACCTAAGAAATGGATAAAGTGTAACGCAACGTCAAATGATGTAAAAAAAATACCCAAATATTTTCAGGAAACAGTATACCAATATATGTATCATATTCACTTGTGATTTTAGAATGCTATCAAATACATCAAACGATTAAACCTCATTAACTTGACAACCAAAAAGAATGATATTGATAATGGTTACCACTAGCACACATTACCTTTATAAAAAGAAGTTGTCTGTCGTAAGAGTTAGATATCTGAGATATGCTGCCCCCCTGCCAATGAGAAGATGACTGAGAAAATGATCTGCATAAACCAATGTAACAAAGTATACTAAAATCTTTAAGATCTACATTGGCATAATTACAAGTCACAACAAATCCCGACATAGAAATCTGCAGTTGAAATAAAATCTGAAACACCACCAACACTTGCTCTCCCTAACACTTAACAGTGCATGGATATATAACTCATGAAGGAGTCTAGGCTTTTTGATGTTCTTTTTTAGTTTCTTCACTAGTTGTAAAGGGCTGTTAACTTTGTAAAAATCATATTCTTATAGTAATACAAAATCTTGATTACCAATAAAAAAAATCTTCTTCTCTAAATACATATGCATTTACATCAATTATCAAATGCAAAAACCTTTCAATTCAGCAAGAACCGATGGCGTTGCAGAAGGGGACGTAGAGGGGTTCCCCAAGGAAGTTTTTTTTTTTTTTAAATTCAATCATGGAAAAATCATATGAAAAAACTCTTCAAAAAATCATCTTCAAAACCTATTACAAACCCTATCTTCAAAACCTCTAATCACTAGAAACCTAAATGAACATCTAAAACACCAACACATTGATAACAAATGAAGCTAAAAATGTTTTAGAGAAAGAAAGATCACCGTGAGCAGAATGTATCCCAATCGAATGCAAGAGATGCGAAGCGTGAGACCAGCAACAAAGAGCGACCAAGGTCCAAGCAAACGCCACCCCGTTTCGGCTCCTCCTAAGAAGCTCCTCCTTCTCCGCCATCTCCCTCCACTTCCTCACGTTCTCCCCGACCCCGCCCGCCGACACCCTCCTCTTCGACGGGAACCCGCACTCCGTCAGCCACCTCGCGAGATCCTCTCCAACCACAGCGGCCTCATCACCGCCGCCATCCGATCTCCTCAGCCTGACCGCCGCAGTCTCCGTCACCATGTTCACCGCCGCCGTCTCGACCCGGTCGTCGGAGGAGAGGACGGTTTTTACCCGCGCCGCACAGCCGCCGCACATCATCCCGCCGACTTCCAGGAGGATGGACCGCTCCGCCTCCAGAGGAGGAGGGGGAGGCGGAGGGGAGAGGAGGGTAGGTGTTTCGATGGTTTTTTTGGGGATGAAAGGGGAGAGAAATGAAAGGGGAGAGAGAGAGTCTTCGATGGAACCGACTCAGTCGGTTTCAATTTTTTTTTTTAATCGCTGGCCGTTCGATCAGTGGCCCATCAATCGAACGGCTAGCGTCGCAAGGCGCAGGGGGAGGGGGAGGGGGAGGGGGAGGGGGAGGGGGTGGTGGTCGGAAAGGGAAAGAGGAGGTGGTGGTTGCAGGGGGAGGGAGAGCGGGTGGTGGCGGAGGGTGGTGGTCGCAGTGGGAGAGGTTTCAGATCTGATTTGAAAAGAAAAAGCAAATGAGAAGGGGAGAGAGAGAGAGAGAGAGAGAGAGAGAGTGGGTGAGGGGATTGGTTGACTGGTTGGGACAGGAGTACCCGGTCACAAGGTTTTTCAGTTTTTTATGAAAAGCTCGATCGGGACCGTCTGATCAAATGATCACTAATCGGACGATCATCACTTATTCCCGCACCGTGGACCCCTATCCGCACGAGCTGCACGATATCACTCCTATATATATATATAGTCGAGTGATTTAGTGCGGGAATGCGGTTGTGCGGGAAACGACGTCGATCGTTTGATCGCGGGTCCATCGCATCCAACGGTCGAGATGAATCGCCCCCGACCGTCCGATGCGATGGACCCGTGATTGACGGCCCGTGATCGCTTTCCGTACGACCGCATTCCCGCACCGAATCATATATATATATATATATATATATATATATATATATATATATATATATATATGCCGACGATTAGGTGCGGTGTGCGGTCGGTGCGGTGCGCGACGTGGGTCGTCCGATCGCGGGTCCATCGCATCCAACGGTCGACGTGAATCGCACCCGACCGTCCGATGCGATGGACCCGTGATCGACGGCCCGTGATCGCGCACCGCACCAACCGCACACCGCACGTAATCGGCTCCCATACTATATATATATATATATATATATATATATATATCGTGCGGGTCGTACGGCGTCGACCACGGGCCGTCGATCACGGGTCCATCGCATCAGACGGTCGGGGGCGATTCATCTCGACCGTTGGATGCGATCGACCCGCGATCGAACGACGCACGTCGAATCTGTACGACCGGCATATTATCATCGGCGTATATATATATAAAATGCCTAGACGCTCTTACGGAAAAAAAAAAAAAAACTATTAGTTCCAATTTCACGTGTGCAGTGACATGACACTGCAGACGAAATTTGTCTCATCCTACTATTCCATTTAGATTAGGTTTGGTTTATGGAACCTGATTTCACATTTTTTTTAAATATTTTTATTTTTTTCTTAATTTAGAATACGAATAATTTCCTTCAATCATTCTGTTATATGGTTAGGTATCACATCAATTATGAAAAAATTAACATAATGGAGGTAGTTTTAAATACAACATAATTTTATTTATTTACCCCAACTCTATTTTTGAACCATACCATAGTTGTTTGGACGGTTAGATGAGTCTAAGCGGTAGCTAGCCACCTAGACAGTGCTTAATTACATTTATATGTTATCAAGATTTTGTATATAATACATATATATAATCAGATATAATCAGTCACTCCAGTAAATTAATTTGACATATGTAAATTAAATTATAATATTATAGTAAATTATGACAAAACATAATTTTTTTTATTGTGATATCGTACATTAAAAAAATAAAATAGTGAGTGATGACAAAAACATTTAATATTAAAAAATAATTATAATGAATGAGGATAAAACATAAAGTATTAAAAAATAATTATAAATAAAATATGTATATGCCACGTGAGTATGTGATAATATTAAAATAATAATAAATGGTCACTAAAATATAAATAATTTAAATGGTGAGGGATTCCATGCATATCAGCATAGGAGACAACTGACAAGTAGCGTAGAAAAAAAATTTAAAAATAACTATCCTTTCTTTTTTGACACGTGTGAATTAAATAAACTTTATAGAAAACTCCCCATACATAAATAAAAGGGGTGTTTTAAAATAAAAGAGAGTCATATGTGAGTGTGAGTGTAGAAGAACAAAAAAAATCAGAAAAATAAAATAGGAGATTTTAAAAGAGCATAATATGTTAGGAGTATGAACGCTTAAGTGTCGGCAACAGGCCGGGCCGGGCTTAAGTGTCGGCAACAGGCCGAGCCGGCCCGGCCCGGCCCGTTGAAACTAGGTCCAGGCCGGTGGGCTTGCTTGGTCAGCGGGGCCGGGCCGGGCCAGCCCGTGGCAAAAAAAAGGGTTCGGGCCTGGGTTTGGCCCACAGGCGGGCCTACATGCCCAAATTACAAGCATCTTATTCCTTTTGATTTTTTAATTGTAAGTTGTTCATTTGTATATAATATTAAAATAACATAAAATGATGATGATTTGAGGGTATAATAATGATGGATGCTTTATAAAACACATATTTTGATGTACAGTTTATAATCATGATGTATTTAAGTTGACTTGTTTGGTAACAGCTTTTAGCTTTTAAATGATTATGTGTTTGATTTGATGTGACCTCAAAAGCTAAAAGTTGTCTTTTATGTTTGTTGCCAAACATACAAGGCACGAAAAACATTTTATCAATATTTTTTAAAAAGTGATTTCATTAGGTTTGGAATTTAGATTAATTCATTAATCTTCAAGACTTCTAAACCCAATAGAAATTAAAAAGGATTAATGAAAATCAAAATCTAAAACATGCCTCATCTCTGGCGATTGGTGTCACCATCTGAATTCCTCTCGTCGCCCTCTATCATATGAGAGATGAATCGGCAACCTTTCAAGCCTTTCTCCAGCCTCCACCTTCTCTAACTTCTACTTTCACTTTTTTTCAGATACAACTACAAATACATATGGATATATTAGAATTTCAAATACAGATACAGATACAAATGAATATATTAATTTTTTCAAATACAGATGTATCTAAAAAATTTCAGATACAGATACAGGTGAGTATATTATAACCCCATTTACAGTTTTTGAAAGTTGGTTTTAGATGTGCCTAAGCCTCTACCAACCATGAATCGAGGAGCGACGATACCCTCAACCCTTTTTATAACCCCATTTACAGTTTTTGAAATTTGGTTTTAGATGTGCCTAAACCTCTACCAACCATGAATCGAGGAGCGACGATACCCTCAGCCCTGTTATAACCCCATTTACAGATTTGAAAGTTGGTTTTAGATGTGCCTAAGCCTCTACCAATCATGAATCGAGGAGCGACGATACCCACAACCCTTTTTATAACCCCATTTACAGTTTTTGAAATTTGGTTTTAGATGTGCCTATGCCTCTACCAACCATGAATCGAGGAGCGACGATACCCTCAGCCCTTTTTATCACCGACGCGGTCAGTATATACTCCACTATGTCAGTAAGTGTAAAATGTATGTATTCAATTCATATGAATTTATAATTCATTTTTTTATTAAAAAATGCATTTCATTAGCTACGTATATATTAAAAAATCAAAACTCTGTGAAAAGGGCAGCGTTAACATATTCCAAAATCAAATGCATCATGTCATGATGGCAGTCTTGGAATGAAAATTCTTGATTTTAGAGTATTCAATAACTCCAACAGGTCGCCATTTCTTCAATTTGGAGCACATTTTTGGTCCAACCGATCGGCAAAAACGTCATCTATTTTAGAGGCCACTAAATGAGACTCCATGTTTGGAGGCTCACTGTTTGAGCCTCCAAATATGGAGGTTTGTTTTTTGTTTTTATTTTTTTAATCATGTTTGATAACTTCTATAATATAAGTTTAATTTTTATAAAATTGATATCATTTGATAGATGTCGTCGATACGATTCAAATGAGTCTAATATTGAATATGTTTAACATATGTTTAAAATTTTTATATATTTAATAATATATTTTTTTAAATTAATATTATATTAATTATTATTTACACTTATGTATTAAGATGAGTTTATTCTAATCGAAACTGATAGTATAACAAAAGAAAATACATGAAATATTAAATAAAGCATAACAACAAAACAAAACAACACATAATAAGACATGATAAAGATCCATCTTGAGACAGATGTACCACTACATTAATAATCTCCTAGTCCTCATTCAAAAGGATCGAAGCTGCTGAAATCACCGTGATTAAGTGTAGATGAGTTGTCGAGTGCTTGAGTACTAAAATATATTTTGGAGGGAAAGTGATTGTGTTTTGGAGGGAAAATGAGTGGGGTATGGAATATAAATATAAATATATTATGAATAATAAAAAATATTATAATATTATTTTAATCAGATACGAATACAAGTTTTTCGGATACATATATTTTATAAGATACGGATACAGGTTTTTTGGATACATATATTTCATCCAGATACGAATACAAGTTTTTCGAGTACAGAAATCAGTTTGAAATAACTGATAAGTTTATTAGTCACTTGGTTCGAAACTAATAATATTAACTTTTACCGATTTTAAATTTCACAAATAAGCATCAATTATGTATACTACATTAAAAAAAAAAAGAGATATTATAACTTAAAGTTCTATAAAAAAAATAATATAAAAAAATAAAATGGAGATGAAAATAAAGATTGTGGTTGGAGTTGATGAATGAATAGTAAGACTCTAAACTCACTTTTTATTTTTTTAATATATTTTGAGACTATTATAGAGATCTCCATTGGAGATGCTCTACATACTACAAAATTAGCAATATTTCATCACTCTTTTTATTCTTTCATTTTTTTTTTCTCCTGATATCTGAATATTGAATTGCTGCAGATAATCTGGAAGGAATGGGGAGAGCTCTTCATACCAACTTCAATGCTCGCTTTAAATGCGATACTCTGAAGGTAAACCCTTCTAAGCTTTCTGTTGGGAAACATATGATCTGACCTGACTTAATAAAGCAATTGAACTTGCCCCAGCTTGCAATGGTGAAGAATCAGAGATTGGCAGAAAAGCTTATCAAAGGCAACATTTATGACTGCGTTTGTCTATTTGAACCATCTTGCTGAGTAGTCCTTTCTTTGGCTTGCGACATAAAAAAAATGATTATTGTCTACTCATCTCACCCGTTCGCGAAATTTTGTATGTCAAATAAATCTAGCTCTTGTAACATAGTAACTATATATGAATATCATATATGGATTACAAAGTTTTGATTTTTGATTTTTGGGTAGCAACTTAAGCTATCATGAGATAAATAATTATTTTAACATTAATAAGAAATAAGTCATTTTTGTTTGATTATGTTTTTCGTTTTTCTTATTGAAAACATAATATTGAAGTTTTTATTGTTTGATTGGGTATGAATAAGTTGTTGATGATAAGTAAATAAGAAGTGATAATGAATAATAAAATAGGAAAATGATTTGACATGTGCCATTCTTAATTTATAAGAGGCAATAACATGTGTTTGACATGTAATCCTTTTATATAAGTGAGAAAATTAGATTGAAGTAACACAAATCTAGATGAGATTTAGAATACTAATATCAACTTATTTCTACGTATTATAACATAGTTATACCCACTTATTTGTCAACAAACAGATTTTTTAGTTTATTCACCCTTATTCAACTCTTTTCCCACTTGTTCCACTACCCAAACAGGCTATAAATTAATTAAAATAATCGATTCTAAAAAAGTTATTTTCAACCATCTTTTTTTCATATAAGGTGTTTTGTTAACTTTTAAAAACCAGCAAGTGAAGTTCAAAAATACTCACATGGAACCAATTATTTAAAAACAGATTTTGCTTTCAATTATGTAAAATTTGATTTTGCAAAAGCAAATCCAATAAAAAAAACATGAGCCGCCCTTTAAGAGAAAGAATAATGCATTGATCTTCTTCAAATGATACAAGGGAATCACTTTTGTGGTTTTTCAACCGATCATATTTAAAGGGACTGCATGCATGACTGCTCAGACATCCAAAATTGTGTTTTCCTTGTGAATTTTCAACTACATGAAATAATTAATACTGATACATGAAAAAAAATTAATCATCCAGACAACCATTCCATTTATGACTCTTATGCCGTCTATTGTCTCTCCTTGAGCGCCATCGCTTTTTGATGTCATCATTCACATTAGATGTCGGAGTTCTGTCAAGCTCACCTTCGCCTGTGTCTAGGGTTTTATCAATGGTTCCCCTTAATCGAGCAGTCTCTGCAATCAAGTCATGTATCAGCATCTCAGTAGTCCTTGAAGTGATCCCCCTCAAGTACCACGAAATGGGCGGCGGGGGGAGGATCGCCGGCTGGATCAGTTGTTCCAAGCTCACAATCGATCCAACTCTGCCTTTGCCTCTTGTACAAGTATGGTAATCTGACCAAGTTTCGGGCTTGTATGGGTAGCAAGACTGTTCATCGACAAACAGTGGTTCTACTTTCCAACTGCCTTCGAATTGTTTCATGAATCCCATCTTCCCTTGCTTGAATTTCACCTGTTGTAAGAGACACATCATACAAGGATATAAAAACCTGGATACACCTGTTGTTAGCTTCATATAAATGGATGGACTCATGTTTTTTTAACGAATTACACTCCAAGACATTTGGAAAAGGAATGGCTCACTTGTCAAATAACATGCATTGAATTGCTTTTGTAAACCTCTTGTTCTATTGAATTGCTATGGTGGTGGTAGTGGGGTTTTTTTTTTGGAATTGAAAATTGCTAAGGTGTTGGTATCGCTGAGCCAACATTTCAGTAAACTTGGCTTTACATAATCAGCCAATTTTCTAGAATAAGATGGAATTCTTGACCTTGAATTGCTCACCTCTTCCTATTTTTATTTCTCTTTTGCACAATTTTGAAACAAGAGAATATTAACATTTATTTGGTTTTTGGGAATCCTTCATGACCATTCTTATGTTTTCTCCACTTAAATTCCAAAGCAGTGATTAGGGTCTGAGTGATTCACTTAGTTAGATGACTATATAAGAATTTTATATGAGAGTAACAAAATTGAACTTACATAATATATGGTTAGGTAGGATTTGCAGATAATATAGAAAGTTTTTTATTTACCGTGTGATCATTTCGATTTTGGTCTACATAAACGTGTACGGATATAGTTCCAGACCACCAGAGAAATCTCCACAGTGCTGCCTGCTCGACCTCAACCACTTGTCTGAAGCCCTCATCAACCAAGACTTTTCTGGATATCACTTCCTAATAATGAGGTCTGAGGTGAGTTATTGAAACATTCAGATAGAAATGGGATAATGACAAAGAGAAAATTATTTTAGTACATGTGAAACAAGATAACATGATGAGTGAAATAAATTTTTTTTGAAAAGATGGTAGGCATTCAGCCTTAATTTTACTGCTAAAAGAGCATACAGAGAGAGAGTGCCCATGATGAGTCAAATAATTATTTGGAAAAAAGAGATCGCTGGTGCGAAATACCTTGATATTTTTGAAGACCCTTTTATTTTCTGGATCTATAACAATGTTATAGATTGCATCTGGTGGCAAACCAACTTTGAAATTCACATTGAGGTTGCAAAAGGAACCTTTTGGTGTGGTAACCTGCCAATAGACTTATTAGATGCCTACCCTGGTTGATAAATATCCAATTATAAACTCAAATATTTATCTAACTCAACCTTAGAAGATTAAATTGACAAAGTTTCTATTCACTCGGATACACAAAAAAAATGCAATTATTCAAGCAATCCATTTTAAGTACCCTTATATCAGGAGGTGGATCAACCCAATTAGGATTTTCTCCCCAAGCCTGCATTTGCTTTTCTAAGTGAACTTCCATATCTGCATATGACGCTTTCTTGGTTGGGAAGATCATATTTTTCACTTTGTCCCTACTTCTCATCGTCTGCATAAAACGTGCCTGCCAATGAAACAACCTTCTCTTTTATCCAACTTTCATAGCAGAGAATAATCAAATGAATATAAGTCTACTGTCACTAACCTGAACACAACTCTGAAGCTTTTGAGGAATCTGAGCAAAAAGATTAAAAGCTGGAATAAATGAAGGTGGTTGTATTTTTCTCTTGCTTCCATGGGTATCCATAGTTGCCCTCATATTTGAATCATCCATTTAGGCCTGGATTTATAGTACAAGTCAGTAACTACATGTCATTAGCATTCTTTATGGGGATCCCTCATATCTAATGCACTACCCAAAATTTGGCTAATTTAATAGAAATCCAAACTGATGGATGCATTTATAATTCCTAGTGAATCAATTCATTCCACGCAGCAACAAAATATATGAACAAACTCATACAAGGTTGGACCATTGGCTAGATCCATGGGTTTATTTCCCATAGGTCTCGTGTACGAATCCCCCGAGCTTACTTGATGCATCTGGGGTTTTCTCAACTGATGTTGGGTTCCTCGACACCAAAAAAACATACATATGAACATAGGTCTCATGTTTGAATCCCCTAGGTTTACCCGATGCACAGGATTTGTGAGTGATTCTGCGCTTCCTCATCACCAAAAAAAATAATATCATACATACAAACATAACAACGTTTCCCATAAAAATAAAATACATGATGCCATCCAATCGAGCAATGAACAATTTTTGAATCCCAAAACCCATTGAGTTCAATAAGAAAACCATAAATTCACACTTTTTGTGCATAGCATCTCTCACACAAACAAGCCCCAAAACAACGCAACCCAATTTAGTTTTCCATGAAAATTTTAAATCATCAACCCCTTGGAACTCCAATTCCAACCACTAATACAGCGTATCTACGTATAACAGTACAAACTACAATTCAAAAAAATCACCCATATATACATAACCCCAACAATTTGGTGTTCACTGAGAACAAATTTTACATTTGAAGGCCTTACAAGTCAAATCATGGTGGGGATTGGAAAAAAAAGGAAAGAAAAGACAGTTCATGAATTCAAGCAAGTCCAAGAATCACCAAATCAATACTTTAAAACAAAATCAACAATTTCAGAATTGATAAGTTTGAACATCCCAAAAGATTAATGCAGACTATTCACCTTTTCCAAGATCCGAAATCAAAGACTCCACTAGACGCAATTCGTCTCTCTCTCTCTCTCTGGAGGGTTGGTGAAGAACTGGCGGGGATATTTTGGGAACGAAAAATTGGGTATTGGGAGGCGGTTATACCCACCACCCATCTATATCAACATCTATGCTATGCAATAAAAGGGTTTACATGTATATGAGTCGCGATTACGTGCGGTGTGCGGTCGGTGCGGTACGCGATCACGGACCGTTGATCACGGGTCCATCGCATCGGACGATCGGGTGCGATTCACGTCGACCGTTGGATGCGATGGATCCGCGATTGGATGACCCACGTCACACACCACACCGACCGCACACCGCACCTAATCGTCGGCATATATATATACACACACTAATATACCATTGAAAAATATAATATTTATTTTTTTCCATTACAAACACACTATTTTCTTTTATATCATTCAAAGGTATAACATTTTATCCGATTTTACACTTTCAAATTAATTATAAATACAATTATATCCATCACTAAATCTTATTTATATTTTAATATGCTAAATTTTATCTCAATGATATTGATTTTGAAAAATTAAAATAAATAATTGAATATTTTTTATTAATTATATAATCCATTAACAAATCTTACCCAATTGATATTAGATTTTATTTTAAAAATATAGTAAAATCAGTTTAAATTTATATTAATTTGATTATTAATTTTAAAAACACTTATTATCTTATTTTAAATTTATTTTAAGTTATAAATAGTTAATTTTGAGTCAAATATGAGTTTCAATATTTGATCTCATTTTTACCATGAAATAGTCATTATTTGGTAGACTTTATTTCACAATCATAATTATATATCGAAAGGCTCTTTTTAATGAGTTATTGATCACCCCAATAGGAGTTATATTTGAAAAGTTATAATTTTTAAAAAAAAATTGAGAATAATATAATTGTTGGTCAGGTTTAAGATATAAACATAACTTGTTATGATTTTTTAATATAATTGGAATTATACATTTATTATATTATGTCTATAAATAATTTAGGATCCCCCAATCATTTAAAAAACTCAATATCTAAAGTTCAATTTTGAAGAAAAATTTATTGTTGAGAAATTAAAATATTTCATCATTTTTATTTTTGTTATTTAGTTTTATATAGATGTTAATGATATCTAAGACATTTGACATCTTTTAAATGTGGGTATTAGTTAAAGCAAAATCATAATAGAAGTTTGGGGAAATTAATTTGGGGTCTCTCAGGATACCCCTATATCAATTTTAAGTCACTTGATTTTATTTACTTTTCTTTAAGTCTTTAAAGTTCCTGAGACATTATTTTCGGGTCCCTAAAAGTAACTTTCGTTTGATGGGGAGTTTAATCTCCCCTTTTTACCCTATGTACATTGTTAAATTGATTATGTACACTGTTAAATTGCATGTCCTATATGATAAACAGCCTTTGTACACTATTATTTTTCTACACTCTTATTATAGGAATTGTCAAGCCCTTCCTCATAAAGGAATCTACTGGCCATCCACATGAAGGAATCTTATACTTAGCAATCTCCCTTACTTTGTCGTTCTTTACATGCTCAAAATCAAATAAATGTGATATGACGTAATTGGTCAACTAAATACAAAAATCTTTAACATCTGGAAAGTTGAAACTGTTGATTGATTGAATGAATACAGTTCTGGGGGCCATTATTTCCACCCCTCAACTTTTGTAACCCACCCCATTATCTGACCCACCCCTTCAGATTTTTCAAAATTGTGAACCCACCCTCACAATAAAATAAAAACATCATATCCAGAAAACCCACGCCTATCATTTCTAAAACCCCCTTCTCTCTTCCATCTCTCCGTTCAAGCTCTTCCCCTTGATGTGTCTCCCCCGTGACCATACCATCTCCTCTTCCATGGATCGGTGAAGAACTAGCAGCGGGCGTACATGGACGAATTCGTGCGCGGTGGGGAATGCTTCTCGGAAGAGGCGATGAGAGAGAGGAAGCCATACTTCTCTACGAACGCGTCGGGAAGTGACTTCCCAAGATCTCGTCGGGATGAGGATGTCTCAGCTCGTGGAGTGGTGGTTGGAGGCACTCACAAGGCGGTCGGAGTAGGCGACATTGGTTTCGAAGACTAGATTGGAGCAATGGAGGTTGGGGGTTGATGAGAGCGAGTGGGTTGGGAATGAGAAGGAGTGTGATTTCTTACTGGATGGACAGTGAGATTAAGGAGAACCATTGTTCATCTTCCATTCAATGGTTGAGGAGAACCACTACTACCACATCTTCTAAGTTCTAACACCTTCAATAGCCGAGGAGAACCGCCACCACCGTCAGACAGTTCCTTCCGCCGCGGCGGACCTCCTCGAGATCTCCGTCGACTCCTGTCACGGTCTCATCGAGGCGGTGCTCTCCATTGCCGCTGCCCGCTATGAGCGCCTCCGTTGCCTTCAGATCGGGCCGGAGCACAATGAACACGTCACTCCGACGCCATCTGCTCTATCACCCTCTGTTGCCCCAACCTCCGGAGGCTTCGGCTCTCCTAAGTGATGAAAGGAAGACGCGTTAAGGGACGTTGAAGGGGTGTGTTCCTTCCTATAAAAAAATATAGTTTTGATTTTTTAATGGGGTTGATTGAATAACTGATGGGTTGGAAATAAACGCCCCCATGCAATTCTCCCAAAGCATTCCATTTGTTGTATTCCCACAAAAGGTATAACATTTTTACCTTGTTCCCACATATCCATCACAAGTTTGTTTATTATTCATGATAATAGAGATCTAAACAACCATAGCCTCAAACATCTTATAGATATCATAGATCTCACTTACATCTCTATTGCTTACAAGAGTGGTTCTGATCTTTGCTTCCCCAGGGAGATCATACATGTGTCAAAATAGTACATTATCAATGCTTCATACACTATGTCTAGGAAGCATAAAAGTACTCAATTTACATTTTTAAGTGCATTTCATAATATTCTTCATAATTCATAAACATGCACAACTATATAAAAGTAGAATTTTAAGAATTTTTTGTTCAAGAACATTCATAACTACATAAAGGTGTACACTATTTCAAAAGTTTCAAATTTTGAGAGCTTATTCGATGATAGGTTTTCTTCCATGTAAGTTTGGTAAATCATGTTTTTTTCAATGAGGCAGGTTCTGTAATAATTCTCTTTTTCTTGTTTGTAGTTTTATGTGACCTCGAATTATGAAAACAGAACATGTTCTTCAAATGCAAACCACACATGAATGCAAAAAATTATTTAAATTAAATTTGAACATCACTATTCTTACCAATCATTCGACGGTCGATTTGTCAATCTTCCTTTGCAACCTTCGACAGTCTCTCTGTCAACCTTCATTTACAAACTTCGACAAAAGCTTTGTCAACTTTCATTTACAATATTCGATAGTTGGTCTGTCGACCTGGGAGGGTGTGCTCGACCGTAGCAGTGTCGAATTGAATATTTTTTCAAATAAAGACTTTAGACACATTCGATCACATTTAACATTCAACGTACATTAAAATGTCAACACATTCGCGTTACATTCAATACTCACATTACAATCAGCACATTCCAATAAAAACACTTGAACTAGAAGCAATAATTAATTATTTTAACCTCATTGTGCATACAAAGCTATTAAAGAAAATCAAAACCAATTAATTCAATCTGCATGCTCTAATCTAAAATCAAAATCTCACATTAAATAAACATTTTTTAAAAGCTATATCCACGGTTCGGAAAAGCGGCCTGTGCGGCCGCATATATGCGGCCGCACAGACGATTCGGTAAGGCTACCGAACCGCGTAGGCCAAAAGCGGCCTATATGCGGGTTCTGCCCGCATAGGCGCTCAAAAACCGCCTGTGCGCCAACAGAGATCTCTTCTTCTGATTCTCCAGCCGACCCTAACAAAGGGATCTTCTTCTTCAATCGACAGCTCCTCCTCCGACAACCACCGCATCGACCTCCCCTTCTTCTTCGATCGAATCCTCCTCCTCCGATTACCCCAAGCCGCAGCGACCTTCCCTTCTTCTTCGGTCGTCTGCTCCTCCTCCTTCTTCAATCGATGCTCCTCCTTCGACCACCGCAGGCCGCAGCGATCACCTTCTTCTCCTCCTTCAACCCACCGTAGGTCACAGCGATCTCCCCATCTTCTTCTTCTTCCGAACCGCCGACCTCCATTTCTGTCCCACTCACTCTGTTTTTCATCGGTCACTTTGTTGTCTCTCTCTCTCTCTCTCACAAATTAATGCTAAGAACTTTGAAGGGCACCATATCATATTTTAATGCACTGACACCTGTTTTTTTTTTTTTTCTTTGTTTTACATATGTGATTATTTATTTATTTATTTATTACAATTGTGACACTGTGAGGGTGTATAAACAATTGGAACAAAAATTTGAGTGTTTTTTAATGTACATATTGGTGATCTAAAATCTCTGAAGTGTATCTTTTATATTGTAACAATTTGATTAAAATATAATATCTGAGTTTTTAACATTTTCTTTGTATATATGTCTTTAACATTTCTTTTGATATGCTTATTAATTATATGTTTTATTAATAAAAATATAGAACCGCATATACTCCCGCATACCGCATATACTCTATGCAGTACCTTAGCCGCACGTAAACCGCATCCCGCATATCAGAACATTGACTATATCTATATCAAAATCCTCTCATTTTTTAAACCATTTGACACTGCTAAAGTTGAAGATCATAAAGGAAGGTTGACAGAGATTTTGTTGAATGTCGTAAAGGAAAATTGACAGAGATTCTGTCGAATGTCGTAAAGGAATATTGACAGAGAGACTGTCGAATGTTGTAAAGGAAGGTTGGACAGATCGACCGTTGAATGGTTGGTGAGAATAGTGATGTTCAAATTAAATTTGAATATATATTTTTTTATGTTTTGGTTGGTGTAAATAGATAAATGGTTGGTGGGTGTAGACGTGCCCAAACATGTATAGCTCTCGTTTGGATAGAGAATTAAGTTATTCTAAGGCTTATAATTATTCTAGCATTGATAAAAAAAAAATGTGATATGTAAACAAGATATGGATAATCATTTATAAAATGTAAAAAATGATAACAATTAATTTAACAGTGAATCAATATATTTTTTAAACTGAATAATCTAAAATAACTGAATTTTAGAGATCGTTTGAAGTTTATATTCTATCTTATAAATGACATAAAAATTCTCATTTATTTCATCTTTTGAAACCCCCGAGGCTATTCCGACTAATTCCCAGTCGTAATCTAATCAAACATACGGAGGAAGCACACGTTATCCATATCTTATTCTCTTTCCCTTGTTAAGCCTCGACAGACACACACGCACAAAAACCCATCTCCCGCCTTATCTTATCCTCCTCTCCAGAGCGAGAGCCCAAACCATCAATGGCGGCATCGACGGTCACCATCGCCTCCTCTTACGCTACACCCTCATCTCCTTATCGTGCTTCGCCCTTATCTTCCACTCCTCCCCAAACCCTCCCCTTCCGACGGAGGTCGTCCCTCCGCCCCGTCTCCGCCGTCGCCGTCCCCGAGAAGGTCGAGAAGCTCGGCGAGGACATCGGAAACCTCACCCTCATCGAGGCCAAGGGCCTCGTCGACCTCCTCTCCGACCGATTCGGCATATCCCCCGCATCGCTGGCTCCAGCGGCGGTGGCGGACCCCGGTGGAGGCGCCGCCGTGGCCGATGCGGCGGCGGAGGTGGTGGAGAAGACGGAGTTCGACGTGGTGATCGAGGAGGTTCCGAGCAGCAACCGCATCGCGACGATTAAGGTGGTTCGGGCGATAACGAATCTGGCGTTGAAGGACGCGAAGGACCTGATCGAGGGGTTGCCGAAGAAGTTCAAGGAAGGGGTGTCGAAGGAGGAGGCCGAGGACATGAAGAAGCAGCTCGAGGAGGTCGGGGCGAAGGTCTCCATCAATTAGGGTTTCTTCAAATTGGAGGTTTGCGATGGCTTTGTCCCTCTCTCTTACTATCTATTGATTTCAAGGTCTATGTTTTTTTTTTCTTTTAGTTGTTGAGTCTTGTTTTTGTTTTTGATTTTGTTGGATGGATTGAATTGTGTAATTTGAGTTGTTGGATTTGCATAGTGCATATGATGAGATTGATTGAGATGGAATTATGTTTTCTGACTGCTATTAATATTGTTGTGAGCACCGTTACACTTGTCTTTTTTATGATCCCTTATACTTTGTTAGGCCCCTCCACACTCACGAGTAATATACCTCGTTAGAAATTTATCATACTTTATACAAATGATTTAATTCAACTCATTGGAATAAATACGTCACATTTTTATAAAAATGCATACATCATTAGATGAGGTGTATGATTTATAAATAAACTGAAAATATGGCAGATTGCGTTTTGGGCTGTAAAATAGATTGAGTGTAACATTTTCCTATTATTATTATTGCTTGGGAAAAAATATTAGGGACGACAGTCATTCATGTGGTCCCTTTTGTAGTTTCCAACATGTTTTGAATTTTTTTCTGAATGATTGTTCGTGTGTACATACAACAGAAAGGAATTGGGAATATGCGATTCTTGGATTTGAAGAGGCTGTTTTTTTATTCATAAACAATGGAAATTTTAGCACATCTACCAGACATTGTGGGATTCTGTTTAATCTCTTTTTGCTTCTTTTGGGTCATCAAAGAGGGATCATTGACATGTAGTTGAGCTTTTGACCAGGAGGGAGTGGACTTTATAGCCTGATACAGTGTTGGTGATTTTACTGAACATGCTTGTAATGGTCCATTAATTACTTAAATGTCATTTATGATGAACATGGTTCCTAAGCTGAATGCCATTCATCTGCCAATAAAGAAGAAAAACTAAGAGAGACTACTTGTAGAGAAAGTTCTCATATAAGTACATGTCCTAATATATCTCTCTCAAAAAAAAAAAGTACATGTCCTAATATAAGGAAGATACATTGTCCAATTGCAGTATAAGAATTAAAAGAAATACTGGTTTACTTCATTTATTAACATTTAACCCCTGAAATGGGGTGGAAAATGTAACATTTGAATTATGCTATGAAGCATTCATAGTTTTTCACGTGTTTTCATCTTTTAATGTACTACAAATGATGTATGTTTCTTCAATGAATACAATAGATGTTGCTGATCGTACAATTGATCCTTTGTTTACTATGATAACAGTGTTATCATTTCTTTTTGGAGACTTCGCCTTTGGACTTCAGTGCAGCTTTTGAGATGGCGAGATAAAGTCCTGCCTCTTGAAGAATTTCAGGGGAGAGGGCATGTATTTGCTTCAGGCAAGCTTAGGCAATGTAGGTTATCAGCCTTCTTTATTTTTTTCAAAAATAAAAAACCTCCTATTTATCTATCAATCTATTTAATGTGTTGTATTAAAGAAGACATGATTGTATTCTTTTTCATCATGGTGTAGCTCGGCAAAGTGCTTTTCATGCAAATGAAGCAAGATTTTTTTTTCTATGTATTACCTGAGGTTGAGATTGTTTGCATCATTAGGTTTATATAGTCCTTGTCTGGGGAGGAAAATTTTCTTTGTTTTGTGATTGGTTTTTTTTTTTTTTTTTTTGAGAGAGAGTTTTTGTGATTGTTTTGTGATTGGTTGAAATCTTGAAAATCTTTCAAATTAATAAAAGGATAATGTAATGTATAACCATATTTACAACCCATGTGCAGTCCTTGCATTCTTTGATTTTTTTTTTAAATGTGTATATTTCATGTAACAGAACATATATTTTCATAAAATAATATATGTATTCTAATGAATTGGATATATCTCTTCATAGAAGAAGTGAAAAATCACAAAAATTGTGTTTCAGTGGGCATACTTGGGGCACATGTGTGGGGCTGTAATCAAGACTGTGTAACAGTGCCATTATTAAAATGTATGCATATGTGTTTGGATCTTTGATTCCAAGGCCGCGTTTGGGTGTACAAGTGCAAAACTGAATTTAGGCAAAAGCTAAATTTAAAACTGATTTTGGAGGATTTTCTGCAGTTTTTGAAAAACTCAGGTTTTGAGCACTTTTTTCACATAAAATCTCTCAGCAGCTTATTGCTCTAGTTTTTCTATTTGAAAACGGGTTTGAAAAAAACAGCTTCCTGCGAACCCAAAAAATATTCCAACCCGTTTTCAGACGGGTCTAGGAAGGATTTCTTAATGTTTTGGCTTTGTCACAGTGAGATTTATGGAAGCATGCTTGCATTTCCTCTTAAAGATGAATGAGATTAATTGTTATTAATGTTTTTATTATTACATATGGGTTGTTGTAGGATTGATCAAGTGGAACCTAAAGAGGTAATTTAATCATATTGAATTCAGTTCCCTGTAAATATAAAGTCTCCACAGCAACTCACTTTATTATGTTAGCGGTGATGGATAATTTGAAAAGTTGCATCAACATGTTTTTGTCTTCTTATGCTAATGTGAGAGGCTGCATCAACTTATATTTTCGTCCTTTTTCTTTTGAAATGAGATCAAATCCACGTTGAAAATAGAATGCACAAATGATTCTCTCGAGTAGAAAGTTCACAACGTTTTTTTCCTTCTTATACCACATTATTAAATGTTTTTTTTTTAATATAATCATGCTATCAATACTTATGATTAAAGAAATATGATTAGATGTCTGAATTGAAGATAGTCATAACAAATAATAAGAGAAAAAAAAAGAGACACGAGAATAAAAAATAAATTATAGATGGGGTCTCGTCTGTACTGCATAAAATGTTACTTTTTTAGTCCATACAGTATAATAGGATATATTTTTTAACACTTTACTCTATTTGTATTGTTTTTTTTTATTATTATTGATAAAAAAAATAATACTATCTATTTGTATTGTTGAACAATATTATTCTTGTAAATAAATAAATAAAACAAAAAATATTCCATTATTTTGTCAAGATAATTCGTTTCTTTTTTAGAAAGGCAAATCTTGTTAGGATAATATGGATAGAAATTGTATGTAACAAAACTCATCTCATCTTGTCTTCTTAGACTCTGTTTGGGAGCACCGCTTGGGCCGCTGCGTCTGTCAATTGAGAGAGACGCCAAAGCGGTTTTTTAGAGCGTTGACAAAGACACCGAAAAATACATACCAATTGCACACTCACATGTCAGATGCAAAAGCTAGGAAACCTGTTTGTTTGAGCATTTATGCCCACCGTCGCCAACGCTAAGAAACCGCTCCGCCAAATGGAGCCTTAATAAACATGGATGGTCAGATAAACAACAACAAAAATATTATATTTAATTAATTGTGCAGTCATTTTAATAAATCACACATAATTTAAAATGCTTTTAAAATATATATATTGAGTGAGTTGATTTTTATGCTGGCTTAATGGCTCATTCAAAAATCACTGCAATCCCAGACAACAAAACAAAAGGAGTTGTGGAAATACCTGTTTGGTTGCTTAGATAACACTTTGAGCGAGTCTGGGAGCATTTAGATGTGGGTTTGAAAATTAGTTTTTCTGAGTTTGTAGAAAGTTGTCTTTCCACATATTATAAAAACACTAATTTTTTAGCACTTATTTATAAAAATGTATCTACAGTTTTTAATTAAATTATAATTTTTTTTTTGTTTGAAAACGGGTATAGAAAAATCAAGTTCCTATGAATCCATAACCTTCTTAAACCCACATTCAAATACGCATCTTTCAGGTAGCATTTGGTGGTGAGATTATCAAACTGATTTTCAACAAATGCTATGTTTAAACTGATTCTGTAAGAAGCTGCCCCCACCCTCTAACAGCATCTTTTAAACATCATTTACTTAAAAAATTATTTATAAAAAATTATTATAATAAAACTATTTGATTGCAAGATTAAACAACTTTTAACTGATAAAAAATTTATCCAATCGTATAAACAATCGCTGTGTCAGACATAACACACGAGTCACCACAAAAATAGATCCAGCAATTCACATTGTTTTTTTTTTGTGGTTGTTACATACAGGAGGATCCCATTAATTCCACTAAATCACCTTCCACATAGACCACTAATAAAAACCCTAAAAAGCCAAAAACAAACAATCAATCACTCTCTCTCTCTCTCAAAATTCTCTAAACATTTTCAAATATACGATAACAAGTCCCATTTCGGTTTCCTGTCGTAGGTCTCTCTCTCTCACCCACTGTTTATATAATATTATTATTTCAATCTTCTTTGCCGATTTTATTTTATTTTCATTTCCTCTCCCGCCTTTGATTTCTCTGACCCTCTCTTTTGAAACTTTTTTTTTATATTGATTTATTGATTCTTCTCCAGCTAGAGTGGAAACCCTACCACCGTCAATGGCGGATGAAACCCCCAACGGCGTCTCCGCCGTCGAAGCAGCGATGAAGAACGGGAAGCTCACTGAAACCCTAGAAACCCGGACCGGTCGCATCGAGGTTTGCCTGGTCGTCGAGGGCGTGAATGGCATCAACGGATCTGATTCGACTCCGCCTGAGGAGAATGGTAAGGGAGATGGACTGTTGGGGGCTTTCGGGACCATCGAAGTGGCTTTGATCGATGAGAGCGCGAGAGGGGTTGACATCAATGGCTCTGGTTCGATCAAGGACGAGCACAGCGAGGGGAGGGTCTTCGTCCCCGGAGACCTCGTGTGGGGGAGGAAAAAGAGGCACACGTGGTGGCCGGGGAAGGTCCACGACCCTTCCGACGCGTCGGAGCAAGCTGAGAGGGTCACACACGACGGCGGCCTCCTCGTCGCCTTCTTCGACGGGACCTTCGCATGGTTCGACCCTTCGCAGCAACTCAAACCGTTCGTTGAGGGGTTTGCACAGATGTCGAGGCAGAGCGGCTCGACACGGTTCACTAAGGCCTTGGATGCCGCGCTGGAGGAGCTCGCGAGGTCGGCCGAGTCGGAGATGTCCTGTGCTTGCATTCCGGAGCTCCCGAAACGGACGGTTCGAAATGCTGGGATCAGAGAAGGGTCTGTCGCTCCTTGCTGTCGGATTGATGGGTTGTTCGATTCGGAGGTCTTCGTCGAGAAGCTCCGCGTGATTGCTTGTGATGTTAGTGTTTGCGATCGCGTGGAAGCTTCGGTTCTTCGGGGGCGGCTCTCTGCGTTGTATTGTTATAGTGGTTGTGGCCGATTGACGGGGTGTGGTTGGTATCGGGATATCATGGACCAGCCGTTCAATGAGGTCGAGGTTGAAGAGGAGGACCTCCATGAAAGGAAGAACCGTAGCATGGCGGAATTGATTGCGGAGATGGATGTTGAACTCGGAAATCACAGCAATGGTGATTTCTCAGATGGACCGACTTTTAATCAGAAGAAGAATAAGAAGGAAAGGGAGAAGGAGAAAAGGATGGATACAGAGGAGCCTGAAATGGGTGCTGAAGGAGGAGAAGAAGAGGAAGGGGAGATTTGGTTGAGTGGGTCGAGGAAGCGGAAGCGGAGCAAGTACTTGTCATATCCTTATACGAATGTTGGCCATTACAAGAAGAAAAGTTGGATACCTGGTGATGATTCAGAGGGGAAGGAGAAGAAACTAAGGAAGCGTCTGAGGGTCTCCTCCCCTTCTTCGGTTCCTCCTCGAATGGAGGGTCAGAACATGGGGGTGCCACCCATTGCGAAATGCAGTGGAGAGTCATTCCATAATAAGAGACGAAAGGGTCAAGTGGGTGGTGATGATGGGTTTGAGGGATTTGAGGAGGATAGGAAATCGGTGGATAAGATGCTCGTGAAGATGCGAACAGCTGCTCTGAATGTTTGGTATCTGAAGCAGGACTCCGCGTTGGATTCAGTGATGGGATTCTTTGAGAAATTCAGGAGCTTGGCTTACAGTGGGGACTCGGATTCCAAGGCAAGCAAGAAAGATGTTTCTGGTTTGTCTGGTGAGAAGAAGAAGAAGAAGAGTCGTCCAGTTCCTCCCACAGAGGTGGTGCCCATTGAAAACGAGGTTAAGCAGAAGAAAATGAGGAGAGCAGAGAAGGGAGAAGGGGAGACAGATGGAGATAGCCCGGCGGCACTCCTTATGACATTCGCCCCCAGTGTCACACTGCCTTCAAAAGAGGATCTCATTGAGATGTTTAGTAAATTAGGTGAGTTGAATGAATCAGAGACGGAGGTGCTGAAGGATTCAGGCTGTGCCCGTGTCGTGTTTCGGAAGAGCTCTTGTGCAGAAGTTGCCTACAATGGAGCGGATAAAATCGGGTCTTTTGAACCTGGGGCTGTTCGTTATCGTTTGAGGTATCTCTCCAGCAATAATTCCCATCTGGAGATGGCTGGTGGTGGCAGTTGCAATGGCGGTGAATCAAAGGTGGAGGAAGAGAAGGCATTGAATGCTGTGGTGAAGAAGAAGCCACAGTTGGAGTCTATCAGGGAGAAGCTCCAGATGATGATGACTATTCTGGAGGATCCGCACCACAGGAAGGTGGGAACCAACGAAGGGGAGCTTTCTCCGGGAGCAAAGGAGAAGCTGGTGAAGGAGATGAAGGGACTGCTTAAGAAGGTACACAAACTCCCTGGACCCTCCACTCCTACTATTACTGATGCTTCTGCTTAGGTTGACATGTTGAG
Organism: Acorus calamus; assembly: GCA_030737845.1. Classification (NCBI taxonomy): domain Eukaryota; kingdom Viridiplantae; phylum Streptophyta; class Magnoliopsida; order Acorales; family Acoraceae; genus Acorus; species Acorus calamus. The sequence goes on from CM060860.1 coordinate 3,887,072, forward strand.
GTTGATGTTTGTTTGTTTGTTTTTTCTTTTCTTTTTTCCTTTTATTATGTTGGGTAGTTTAGGATTTGGTGGTGTTTATTGTAGTTCTTTGTCATGGGTGAGTGAGCAAGTAGGTTTTTGATAGAGAATAGGCTTTTAGTAGTTGAGAGGAGGAGCTGGAACTTGTTTTCTATGTTGTGCTGTTTATAAAGCCTTATAGAGAAGATATATGCACATAGCTCTGCTTTTTTTAACTATTTTGATTCCTGTGATTAGTCAGAGCTGTTTTGTGGGGCTGATTTATCATGTATGATAATCATAGCATTGGCTGCCTGACTTTAGGGGGCCATCCTCACTTTGAGACAATGACTTCGCCCATTATTGGGGTGGGTGGGTGGGTGAAATGTTTTTTTTAGATTTGTTGGCAAGTGCCTAAGTCATTATGTTGCAATTGCATGCCCCTCGATGGAGCTGTGAGATTTTATTCTATTTTTTATTGGTACTGTGATTTTATTGGGTGTCGTTACACAGTATTATATACAGCCTCATCTACAGTTTTTTTGTTCTTCTATTTAGGGATGGCAACTGGGTGGGTTGGGACGGGTTTGGTTAATACCAATCTTAAACCTGTTAATAAAATCTTGTCCCAAATCCATCTCAAACCTATGATGGTTTGATTATTCTGTCCCAACGGGTTTTCAAAGAACTTAACTGTCCCATCCCATTTAGAAGAAAACGAATTTAAGAATCTCAATTTTTTTAAAAAAATTATTCTTTTTAGATTATAAACTAAATATATATCTTATATAATATTAACATGTTTAAGTATTTTATCAATTGTAATAATAACAATTATAGTAATATATGATGGGTTATTTTTATTTATATATCATATTAATTATGATGATATAAGTTATTTAAACAGGGTATAACAGGGCAGAGCGGTATAGGTTTTGCTTTTGAATCCCAAACCCGTCCTATATCTTCATCGGTTGGGACAGGTTGGGTGCAAGTTCAACATCTAGGGGACCAAACCCATCCCCATAGGGTCGGGTTGGGGCGTGGCGGGTTTCCCATTTACCCCGTCCCATTGTTATCCCTACTTCTATTTGTTGGATGAAACATGAGATTTTTTGTTTGGATAATGCTGGTGCAGTCACCACATATTTTGTTTTTCTTTAAGGTGTCATACAATGAAACGTGCACTTTCATATAAAAATAAAGAATATAATTCAATGAATTGCGCATACAGTATGCCCACTTAAAATAAAGTACATAATTCAATGAAGTATTTTTTTTGTTGATTATAAATAAGTTGTGGATAAAAAATGAATAATATGTGGATAATGATTTATAAAAAATAAAAAAATTATTTGACATGTGGGTCCCCTGGTGACAGGTATTTGACATGTGGATCATCTTATAACAATGGAATAGATTGGGTAGAATAACACAATTTCAATAAGATATATGTACATCATATTATATTATTTTTTTTTTATATTATCTGCTTTTTTTTGTAGTTAAGCTTTCTTTTTCTCCTCGATAAATCTTATCATAACAGCAGGATTAAGTCTTATTCTATTAGCTGATTGAAAAGATATGATTTGAGCATTTGGTTCAGATTCTCCAGTCATGAAAAATCAGATAATCTTTGTGATTCTATTATTTTTATATTATTGTTTCCATGGATAGCAGCAGCAAATCTTATTCTATTATCTAATTGATTGTGAGCTGTGACCAAGCTTGACTTCTTGCTCACATATACACACTTGATTAAAAGATCAACAAATCCAACTTGGATGCATTTAAAAATGATCATCCATCAAATTAAAAGTTGGAGCTCAGAATTTACAATTTTAAATTAAAAGTTTTCAAGCCATTCATTCACTCTCAGATGGTTTTTTTTTTTGGAAAACTGAAAAATGCACGTGTGTCACCTTCCACACCCCACAGACCAAATCAATTATTTTTCTCACTTGAGAACCTAAGCAGAGCTAAAGCAGAATTGCTAGAATCCAAAAGAAAAATAATCAAAAGACAGGTTTTTATATTTTCCATCACCAGTGCACACCCTTTAGCATGCCTTCTAGACCAATTCTTTGGCCTCCTGCAATCCCAGATTTCTTGGTTACTCCATCAAAATTAAGTTTCACATTAATCTTGTGTGCTAGTTGAATGATTTGCTGGGTTGATGTCTTGCATTTTCTGTCACTAGACATTTAAAGGAAGAACTGCACACAAAAGAAGACTGTACACTCTTACACCTACGGTTGACTGCCCCCAACACGTCTGATTTTTTATCGTACATGTTTTGGTATAGTTTTGTGATTTCAATGTTATATGGGGGTAGTTATCTCTGTCTATGATATAAATATTTTTTTAATGAGTTAGGGTTTTTTTAGTAGAAATAATATCTAATGGTATCCATGGCCGTGGATAAGATTGCCAATGTGGTGAGTTCACCCTCCCGTTTGAATACAGAATAGATTTATTCTTGGGTATTTATTTATCCGAGCATAAGTGAGTATAAATAAGGATAAAGTGATTTTGTTTTGGTTGTGTTTTAAATTATTCTCGTTGAAATCATAAGAATAAATGTTTTGTTGTTTGGGTAAAATGTGAATAAAGTATGGATAAAGATTTATAAGATAAAAAATTAATGATAGTTGATTTGACAGTGATTTATAAGAGGTGATGACAATTGATTTAACAGTTGACCAATTTATTCTTTGAATGGAATAATTTAGGATAAATTTTATTCTAGAGGTTGATTGGAATCCATATATCATTTTATACCAGTTTATTCTGACACACTTTATCTGGGTTTATCCCGGCTTTTCAAACGGCTTAAAAATTTTATCCGGGGTTATCTGGGGCTTATCTGGCATCCAAACGGTTGTGCATGTCTACGTGACATACCATCATGCATGGGCAGACCCAATAATCGGCTGGGCTGTAGCCCAGCCCATATTTTGTTAGAAAAAAATCCAAAAACATGCAAACTTAAATTTACCCTACTTGAACCTCCCTTTTTTTCTTTACATCTTTCATAGCCGTGAATGCTACAGTATGTCATGAAGATTTTGATTATATTTTCTAATTCATTGTGTGTTTTTGTTTTTTTTTCTTGTTTATTTAGGGTGATTGGATCAGATTAATCAATGGATGAGTGTATGCTTGATGAGTGGATGTGGATGGATTGTTTTATGAAGGACCTCATCTTCAATTGTTTATTCCTTTACGCTTGGATTAGTTAGAATTAGTGGAGTAATTTTTAAGTTCTTTTTTATATAACATGTTTTGTTTGGATGAGTTTTTATTTTTGGAATGTCTTTTTATGTATGTTATAATTTTAGATTCTTGACTGGACTCTGATTATGATATTTTTTTATTTATATGAAATTTCTACTTAGTAATTATTTTTATTTCGAATGTAGTATTTGATTATTAGCTTTTGTTTTGATGAAGTTGTTTTGTTTTGCTTTTATCTTTTGATGAACTTATTTTATTTCAAGCATGGGCGGCGTCACATGCATTGGCAACCTAGTTCACCAGTGACCCCACCACGCCACCAGTTACCCCATTTTTCTACAGGATTTGATGGTTTATTTTTTTTGTGTTGATATACTCGATTTATTTTGTAGCATATTTTGTAGCTTTATACACTATGATGATATAATATATACTACGTTATATTAGTGTATGGAGTTTTATCTTAGTGTATGACGTAAAAAATTGTCATTTTTTTAATGCAAAAAAATACATTAATGTATCTTAATATGTATCTTAATACATGTATTTTCAATGGGAGAGTATGATATATAAATATAAAAAATCCGATGTGAGCTACAATTGGGGTTGCAATGGGAGCTGAAAATATCATTTTCTTTAATTTTTTATTATTGTAAATTATTTTTCTATTTTCAAAAGTAATGTTTGTGCTTTTGATAAATATATGGTAAGAGTAGATTTAAAAAAAATTTATAGAATTTATTTTTTTAAATGAATCAATTTATAAAAAATTTTGGAGCTGCCAATGATTTTAAGTGTATCATTTTACTTCGAAAATAAAAATATATATTTAATGTTTTTTTTTTATCAAGTATAAAGAAATTTATGAAAATATTAGTTCAACCCTCTGGCCGATCCCCCAGAGAGATGGGGAGTCTACAAGTCCAACATAGCTTAGGGTCCGTTTGGTTCCGCGTTGGGCGGATTCCGCTTTTTCAAAAAGCAGATTCCGCCCAAACGCGTACCAAACGGGTCGGATTCCTGCGGATCAAAAGCTGGATTCCTTTTAATTTCTCTCTCGAAATCCGTGTTTTTAATCTCAAAAAGAACGATTTTTGGTCGGAATCGATTTTTTGAATTGAGAGGAGTTGGGGAATGCAACTTTTTCTACCAAACTAAATTTTCCAAATATTGATTCCTGAATTAAAAAAAAGCATCAAAAAAGTCAAAGGTCTAAAATCATCTTAAAAAGCAGCTTTATTCCAAAATCTACTTTTCAATCTGTGTTTCCAAACGGAGCCTTAGAGTCTATACCTTGATTTCGAAAAATGTTTACATAATTGCGCAGCTATTTTTGCCATCCTACTATTTTTTTGAAGATTATGTTTGTCAAATGAAACACATGCTTTCATATAAAATAAAATAAAATAAAATAAAGCATGTAATTTAATAAATTAAATGCATTTCTTTTTACATTTTTTATAGTCATAGTCATGTATATAATTAGAGATTATTTAATATGAAATTTATATGAACTCATCGAAAACACACATGAAATGATTTTTTGCATTATTTTGATTTTGATTTTTTTTTGTAGTGTAAACAGTAGACTGAGTCTCCTTTTTAATATTAATATTAATCATAAGAGTTGCAAAATCCTAAAATGATTTTGCATCATTTGGAATTGAGAACACACGATTTTTCTATAAAAAAAAATATTAACGGTGACGTACGGATACCACATAAATTGTGTTAAAAACATATAAAATCCAAACTACCTATCATTCAAATATCAAAAAAATGGATTATGTTATATTGTGATTGTGATTGTGCAGTATATATTTTGATAATATATTATGTATTATATTATCACAATATTTGAAAATAAAAATAAAAGAAATTCAATTTTTCATTTATATCTTATAACAGGATATATTTTAGATGTAAATTTTAAAAGAAAATCGATGAGTACCATGTAAGAGAATGTCCGAAACACATTACTTTTCTAGTATTGTATGTCATTCCACAAGATATATTTAAATTGAAAAATTGATTTATTTTTGTTTTACTAAATCAAACAAATCATTTTACCAAATGAATAAATTCTGAATGGATTATGAAAACAGTTCGTTGCATTGATCCAAGCACAAAACAAGTCCAAACCTCTTAAATTAAGGTTCTTTGTGTGTATAAATGCTATTGAAGAGAATCAGATTCTTTGCTTGCCAAAACCTAAAAACTTCCGCGGGTCCCACCTCTAGTGTCCTTTCTTTCCCTTTCAAATATTCCCCTCCTGTCACGTCATCATTCATTGCTGACACGTGTTCAACGTCTACTGACCGAGCCCTCGCTGTCGGTCGTCACTGGGCAGCGGGGACCACCTCTTTATGCTTGGTTGTTCGGATGGAACAGTTGTCGTTGGTGGCATCTGAGGATCATTGTATGGACGGATCCGATGCGCCCGCACGGTCTCCCATAAAGCTATTCTTGACCGTACGATCGACCATCGAATGTGCGTCGTCGCGGATTGTCGGTGGGACAGAAGAGGTGCTCATCGGACGGTTTAGCTTTTATCATCGTAAAAATGTATGGAAAACGCTGCAGCGTAAATTGTCATTATTGTTATCGTAAACACTATTAAACCTTTAGCCCCGTCTAAATACAGAATAAGATTTATTCTTGGTTATTTATTTATTCGAATATAAGTTAGTATAAATAAGGATAAAGTAATTTTGTGTTTAGTTGTGTTTTGAATTATTCTCGTTGGGAATAGTAAGAATAAATATTTTGTTGTTTTGGTAAAATATCAATAAAGTATGGATAAGAATTTATAAAAGGTAAAAAAGTAATGATAGTTGATTTGATAGGTGATTTATAAGAGGTGGTGAGAGTTGATTTGATAGTGGGTCCACTTATTCTTTAGGTGGAATAACGTAGGATAACTTTTATTCTACAGGTTGATTGAAATCCATATACTACTTTATACCAGTTTATTCTGGCACACTTTATCTAGGGTTATCCGGGCTTTTGAAACGGGGCTCAAATTTTATCCGGGTTATCCGGAGTTATTCGGGGTTTATCCGACATCCAAACGGGGGCTTACAGTTCAAATAATCAGACCTGGTACCATCAATGTCAAGATGTATAGTTTATGAATCGAATTATGCAGTTTATGAATTAAATTGTACAGTTAATTATTAGTACATGCATTTCTCCCTATGCAGTTTCATTAATAGATTGTGTTGTTCGATTAATATATTGTGCAGTTTGATACTCATGATACTAATGGAGTGATAATTTAAATATTCTAGCTCATATTTTAATTTTTAATTTATCATGAAATAAAATTTAAATTGTTCGATTTATTTTTATTTAGAATTTATCACTTCTATAGTTCCATTTCTATTATTTTAAATAAAAATATCATTTAATTTCATCTTTCTTATTTTTTCGTGTGGAGCATTAGGTTTTACAGAATTATAATTGTTTAGAATTATACATTTTAGAAGTCAAACATGAACATTTTATGAACCCAACCCAACTTGAGTCAAAACCGACGGATTGGATTTGGGTTGAGATTCTCGGGTTTGGGAATGGGTTGGGTTGGCTTTCTTCGATTTTGAATTGGATTTCGGTTGAGCTCCAATCCGATTCAATTCGTTCGAGTTGTACCTATTTCCCACAATTCAAAAAAGTTAAAAACTGAGTATTTTATAAAAGCATTATCCCCACCCCCATCACGTCCCAAATCTTCAATTCCCCAACTCTCCTATCACGGTGGCGCGAGTGGGATGATGATGAGTCTGATGACAAAGGAGGGCACGAAGACAATGAGAAAAACACGACGATTAGCGATGAGGACATGAAGAGGGGGGGAGAGAGAAGGGGAAAAACATAGAGGGGGAGGAGGCGAGGAAGATTAGGCCTCTATTTATTTCTGGTATAAAACCTTGGATAATCTCGATAAAAATTTTCAAGTGTTTGTTTATCCCGGATAACTCTTGATAAAGTATGTCAGAATAAATCCTGATAAAGTGGTATATGAATTCCAATCAACCCTTAAAATTAAAGTTATCATAGGTTATTTCATCCATAGAATATGTGGGCCCAGTGTCAAATCAACTGTTATCACTTCTTATAAATCATTTGTCAAATCAATTATCATTACTTTTTTATCTTTTATAAATCTTTATCTATACTTTATTCACATTTTACTAAAAAAACAAAATATTTATTCTTACGTTTATCAACGAGAATCATTTTATCTTTATTTATACTCATTTATGCTTAGATAAATGTATACCCTATCATAAATCATATCTCTATTCCAAACGGGGGCTAGGGGGATGAACTTGTACTATATTGTTTAAAAAAACATCTCTATCGAAAGTACAATTTAAAACACTTAAGCTTCATTTGCTTTAAGAATAGAGTTGCAATAAATAAGAATTAGTCAGAAAAGTCTCAATATAGATGTTTGAAAAACTGAATAAAATAAGAAATTGTATATCATAAACAATTGATCTAAAATAATATATATGGGTTCCGACAAACCTCTGAAATTAAGTTATTTCAAGTTATTCAACCCAAACGAGTATGTGCATTATCTCTTATAAATCAATTGTCAAATCAATTGTTATTATTTTTTCATCTTCATAAATCTTTATTAACATCTTATTTTTATTATTACTTTTTTCAACCAGAACAATTTTAAAAATAATTAACCAAAAAATCATTTTAAACCAATCTAATTCTCTATCCAGAAGAGGCTTGAGAACCGTTCTCATGGAACTATTTAGATTTTTCATGGTAAATCATACACCATTGATGAAATAAAAAATCACTCACCAATCTAATTCATCCGACGAAACAAAAATCACAAATCGATTTTCTTTTTAATATAAAAAAATCACAAATAGATAATTCGTTATCGGGCTTCATGTACCTGCCACTTGCATTAGTCGTAAATTCCAGTATTTTTGGGAACGAAGAACAATCGAACGGCAATGGGAACGAACACCACAGTAATCGCATAACCCAACAAACACGGCACATATCACATTCAAAAAGCAAGAGAACATCACATTCAAAAAGCAAGAGAACGGACAAAACAGTCTTCCTGAACTGGGCCCCCCGACAACGGACACTGACAACTATATAACCGATGTCCAGCTGATGTTGGGGGGCACAATTTTATTTTATTTTTGGCACAATTCTATATAACACCCTGGTTTTTTATAAAGTTATATAACTCCTTAAAAACATACATGTAAATCAAAATAGCTCTTTAAGTTAAATTTTTATTGACAGAGAATGAATATTTTGCTAATATTCTATTTAATTAACCATGGATCAAAATACATTATATCAAAACATCAACAATGTGTTAAAAATGTGAAAAAAACTATAAATGATGATGATTTTAGCCGGTGTAAAAATCATCATTTACAAAAGGTTTTCCACATCTTTAACACATTGTAGTTTTTTTTGATATACTGTATTTTGAATCAGGATTAATCAAATGGAATATTCGTAAAATATTTATCATTTTTCAACAAAAGTTTAACTCATAGGGCTATTTAGATTTAGATACGTGTTTTTAGGGGGTTATATGGAATTCAGGAAAAGTCAAGGGGTTATATGAATTTCAGACATTTGAATGGCGGGGGGGTTGTTTATTCGGATGTTTCCATTTATTTTTTTATAATTTTTTATTTGTCCTCCCTCTTTGGCTGCTGCCTTTATATTCTCAATCTCAGCCACTCTTCTCCGAACCCATTACAGAGTTCATACTCACTGGAAAAAACTGTGTTCAAGTTTCCTCTATTTAAGCTCTTCAAACGCTCCTCGCATTGGCCCCCCTCTACGCTTCACATTGGGTTTCCAAGCTTCCTCTTCTATATATATTTGTTTCTGTTCACCAGACATTTATCATTTGAGAGATGGTGGGACACAATTCAATGCAGATATGCATGGATACAACTGACTGGTTAAAGGTGAGCCAAATCAATCTTAATTTGTTTTTTGTTTGATCCGTGTAGTTGTTTCAAGATTAATATTAACATATATGTGAAGAACTACCCATTACAGATCGAGCAAATAACATTTACTTGATTTCCTTTGTTATACATGCATGACAAGTTAGAAATTCCAGTATTTGGACCTCCGTAGATCGCATTTATTGTTGATTGTTAGATAAAAATGAGTGGTGATGATTAACAATGATCAAGTTCAACATATTTCTTTATACATATTTTGTTACAACCCAAATTCATTTTACGTGTAAAGAGAATTATTAAGAGTTGCAACACAAATTCCAGTGATTATGATGAACAAATACAAATTGAACAGCCTCATACCTATCCCACAAATCAGGTATTTCTTCTTTGATCAACATAAGATATGATCATTCTAGTTTCCCAAGCAATAAAGAATCAATTATGATATAAGAATCATTATTGCACTAACGAGTACAACTCAACTTTTGCTATCAAAACTAAAAAGTCACAGAAAACAGAGAAACTGATCTCTCCAATTCGATCAATGCAGGGACTCGTCGCCGACCACAGCAACTCATCCAACCCATCCCCACCATCTCTTCAAGAAGACCTCATCGTCTACCCCCACGAGGGACCGCCACACCCCCCTCCGGCGTCGGCGGACCGCCGTCTGCGGCCACCATCGCAGAACATCAACCAGTCCCTGAAGTGCCCGCGCTGCGACTCCACTCACACCAAGTTCTGTTACTACAACAATTACAGCCTCTCCCAGCCCAGGTACCATTGAATAGATTGTAATCTAATATGAAGTATTTGAGAACGAGTGCTCATACATTTAGTCTGTTTCACAACACAGTTCATACACTATGATAACGCAATAATTATCAGGTTTTATCATAATAAATGATTTCCTTAAAAAAAATATTAATGTATTTCAGTATATATTTTATTTCATGTAACAATGATTTTTTAAAATTTATTTTTTCAGGTATTTTTGCAAGACCTGCCGCCGCTATTGGACCCAGGGTGGCTCCCTCCGGAACGTCCCCGTCGGCGGCGGATGTCGCAAGAACAAGCGACCTTCCTCCTCCAGTGCCGCCACTGCCTCTCGAAGGATCCCGACCGAATTGAACCTCACGTTCAACCCTCCGAATTGGAATTCTATATGGGGAAGTCTCGGGTTCGAAGAGGCGAAGAGCGACGACGGTTTTGAGAGGTTCGGTGTGTTTGGGGGGTGTGAATTTGAAGCGAATACTGATCAGGGGATGCCTTTGCTTCTGTGGGAGGGACAGAGTGGTTGTTCTGGGCTCACCAACGGTGTGGATTCGTTGATGGGTGTGATGAACGGCTATGGATCGTCCAACCCGTTAATGTAGGAGTTTTTTTTAAAAAAAATATAGTGAAAGGGTTTTTTATGTGTTGTTTTATTTTATTTTATATGTATGTTGGTTTGTCTGGATGGATCTTTGTATTTGTTTAATTTGTTTCACATTAAATCCGAGTTTTGTGATCTATCCTTATCTGGTTCATCTTTTTTAGAAATGCACTTTGAAAGATAGTGAGCCGTTTTGGGTATGGTGGAGAAGAGGGATGAAAAAGTTTTAAAAATTGTGTGTTTAAAAAAGAAAAAAAGAAGAATGTAACTATATCATAATATCTGCAAACAATTTGGATGATCAAGAAAAAAAAATCAGAATTTTTTTTAAATTGTGTTATTTTAACTCTATTTATTCAATTGATATATGATCGTGTGTCAAATCATCAGAGGATCCAAGCGTAATATGATTTTTTTACTTTTTATTATTATAATTTAATATTTCATCTTTTATCCACAGCTTAGAAAGATTCATTATTATATTTTTTAATAAGGATAATTAAAAACACAATTAAATAATATAATATTGCTAACAAAATTTTATTTTACGCAATGCTACAAATTTTCATACACATGGAGATATATTGCTAACATTGAAAAGAGAGTGGTTACACATTTTTTTCTTTTTCCAATCCTGTGTTTTAGTCTTGTGTATCTCGTTAGTTCTAGGGATACAACTCGAACATGTTGGATCGGGTTGATACTTCATTTTATAGACATTCTGACATTCAAATAAACATAATAAGCTTGTAAATGAATACAAATAAAAAATGAATTGAAGTTATTTTTGTATTTTGAGAGCCCATCTAGTTTTTTATTCATACTTAAGTGTGAATAGTTCCTTTTTTTCTGTCAGTTTGAGTGGTGGTTTGGTAATGGATAGCAACTTATCATCGTCTACCCCGTTTGGTTGTACAATTGAAGTAAATTCTGTTTTTTGAAAAGTTGAAAAGCTAAAATCGTGCAGTCAAACGGGACAGTTTTTTACAAAATCGGAAGCTAGATTTATTTTAAATTCTCTCGAAATCCGTGTTTTGAAAAACTCAAAAACAACGATTTTTTGAATTGAAAAGTAGTTTTCTCAGCCAAACATTAAATTCCCTTCAAATATTGATTACTGGATTAAAAAAAAAAAAAAAAGTCAAGGTCTAAAATCATCTTAAAAAGCAGCTTTATTCTAAAAGCTACTTTTCAATATGTGTTTTCAAACGGAAATCGTGCATGAGGTCAGAGGTTACGACAAAAAATTCATGGGGCTATATTTTGATCCTTTTGGCTCAGGGGGTATCCAGTAACAATGTTTGAGTGTGATTTTGTTTTTTAATTAAGCAGAAAACTCAAACATATTATCAAACGCATTTTAAGAAACAAACTTAATTAAAAAGTTACTAATAGTTTTTAATGCAAAAAATTATTTTTTAAAAATAGTAGAAATACAGTTTTCAGAAATCAAGTTTATTTAAATTAATTTATTTAAAATGTTATTTTTAATTAAAACGTGTTTTCAAATGCTCTTTAAAGTCTATGGAATCATTATACTAGTCTTCTACTCTCTTTTATGAACATAAGTTTTTGGAGAAGTGATGCTGACTTTGGTAGTTTGGTGAAAATGTGAGATGTTGTGTAGTACGATACGTGTGGAATATGGATCTAGAGATATCAAACAATTTTTAAAACTTTTTGGGTTATAAAACTTTTTGTGAGGGTTAAATTCCCCCATCAAAATTCTATTTCTCTTCCTCTTTTTCCCAGCTATTCATCCCATTTTGATTTTTATTCCAGAGCAGGATGAATGAACAACAATGAATAGCGAGACTCATTGTTAATTTTACTCAGCAGTTGCTTCTGCTGTTGGTATTTCAGATGGGCGCTATTATGTTCAATCGTTTTTACACTCTAAAATATAATTCTATATACATCATTAAAAATTTAGTAAAACACACACATTGTTAGACAATGTATGTACCTTAATTTATTTTTTTATATTTATTAAAAATTGATTCATTCAACTACTATTTGCAGAGTTTAAAATTAATCATGTAAAATTATTTATCTAAAATTTGTTTATAAGAAAAAAATTATTTGATGGTAAGATTGGAGAAGCAGTTACCAAAAAACCTAAAAATTGGCTTGGAGTGTTATTTCATTTGGACTCCATGTAAGTTGAATCGCCCGCGGACCCAGCGGAGTAAAGTGGGTACAGCAAATGAGCGGAGGACGACGACGGGCCTTGTTCTCTCCCGTAAAAATCATCAAATCAAACTCCGCGTGCATAAGACGCGATAGAGACAAAAAAACTGGCGTCTAAACCCCTTCTTCTTGTCTTAAACCCTAACTCGTCGTTTCTTGTCCCCTCCACTTCTTCATTTCTCCGTCTCAGAAACCCTAGCTTTCATGGCGGATTCGCAGCAACAATAGCGAGGTCATCCTACAAAGCAGCAAAGCATGGCTGCCTCGAGAGATATTCAGGAGCTCGTATCGAAACTCTCCTCCGACAAATCCAAAACCCGCGATGTAATCTAAACCGTTTCAGTGAAAACTTGTTCGATCATCTGATACAGAATTTGAGGTTCTCATGCTTATATGGATTTCAGGAAGGGATAAAGCTGTTGAATACTTGGATGGAGGGGGAAAGGTCGTCTAGCTTCTTCAGATTGCTTGGTCAGAACACTGCGAGGATGAAACCGAACGAGCTCCGCATTGTAAGACCTCGTTATCGTCTCTTATTCTGTGATCATGTTTTGTTCTTCGAGCTTCGTTTGGATACGTTTTTGGAGGTTTGACCATCTTCTCATCATCTTTGCAGCGGAGACGTGGCCGTTTTTAATTAAGCTGCTGATGAAATGCGTGTCACTGGAGATAGGGACGAGTAAAAAGCGACCACCGAGGCTGAATTTTGCTAAGACAATTCGAACTGCCATTCAGCGTGCCGAGGATGCCAAATTTTCGGGTCAGTCTGGTTTCCATGTGTGTCTTTGTTATGTTTCTTCATTGAGGTGAAATGGATATAACGATATAACCAGACATATATTAGATACGTGTTGACCAACATTCTCATCATGCCACATAGTTTTTGAGGAGTTGATGTTAAAGATGATCAATATCCATGTGGGTGAAGTATTATCATGAAAAAGCTTGATTTTATTCACGAGGAAAGAAAAAGCTTGAATGTGAGAATTTTATTTACGGGGTAGGTAAATTCTGCATGTGTTGAAGTTTGACCTATATCAGAGAAAGGATGTTTTTCATTTCCTACTTTGAATTTTTTTTTCCAGAATAGAATTTGTCTATATTATCAACTGTATACCACATGAGGATCATTTCCTTGCAGAGATTTGACATGTTATTACAGTTATATCACATGATTAGGAATATATAAATGCTTTGGTTGGGACAAGGTCCCTTTGGCACTTGGTGCATTGGCTGCAAAATGTCAAAAAGATAGAAAATTAGATATAGATGAACTTTCTGTTTGCCTATTTAAGAAGTTGAATTTTTCAATTTAATAGACAACTTTTATTTTAGGGAAGAACTTGCTTCTACTGTCAATTGTGAAGCACATTTTTAATCACATTGGTGATGTTGTACGAGACGTCCCCATTTTCCAGTCAGAATATGGAATCATTCTTCGCGAGCTCATGGTGGTCGTGGAGTATCGCTATCAGATAAGGAAACAAGTCTATTCCAGTATGTTCTAATTTCAGTTTTGTTGAGGATGTACACATGCAATATCCAATGTATCTATTTTATATTCATTGTTTCCTAGTTCAGGTTTGTTGCTTCTGTATCTGAGCAAGGTAGAGGCAACCATATCTGGTAAAAGTAATTCTCTCTCTTGCACCAAAGAGGAGGTTTTCCGCTGCATCATGACTCTCCACATCCTCTTGGAGAACCCCCCAGGAGATTTCCCTTGTAGTCTCAGAGAACATATTGTTAAGGGTTTTATTGGGATATTCTCTCACATCAGGTACAACATAAACCTTATTGAGTTTTTTATGTCACGTATCCACACTCCCTTGGCAGTTCGAACCATGTCATGAACCATGTCAGGGACGAGGGGAAGATTTCACGCAAGCTCATGGATTGTGTCAATACGTTTTTGTTGAAAGATGGTCCGAACCTTGGTTGTCTTTCTATGGAAATACATTCTGCAGTGCAGGATTTTGTTTTGCGATTCTGGCTTGGCACTCATGACCGAGGGCTCAAGGTATGAAGTATGAACTTGAACTGTCTCTTATCCTCATTTTTTCTGTATGTCACTCAAAAAGGCAGTGAATGGATATTTCTTTTGCAGAGCGCTCTTATTGTTTACGGGAAGGCACAGCTGGCCATAATTCGGAGTTCTAATGATGGAAGTCCTATAATAGAACAGCTTCTTGATGTCATTAGTAAAGAACTTGACCAGATCAATCCTGCCAGTGTGGGCACATCATGGTGAGTTTCTTTGATTGGCTGATATTCTTTTGAGTTATTGTTCGTTCGCTTGATTGCTGTTCCACTACTGATGAATAGGAGTGATGCATCAAGGGATGATAAGGCTGGAACTTCGGTCAACTCACACCGTAGTTTGATGGAGCTTGCAGCTGCAGTCTTTTACCGGGTATCTTAACCCACAGTCAATTACTGAATACTACACCTTATTGATGGAAAATTCTGTTATGTAATTCTTAAGGATTTACGTGTCCCTTTTTTTTTGTGAAGAAAATTATTTGGATATGTAATTCTAAATGATATTAAAAAAATCTAAATGATATGTGATCTTCAGGCATGTTTAAATACAAGGGAGCAATCATTTGAAGGGAAGACACTGAAGAGGGAGCATGCCGCTACTCGTCTAAAAGATGGACTTGTGCAGGGAAAAATTTTATGGTACTGTTTATTTGCCATGCTGTTCCATATCTTCTTAGTAATTAACGTAACTGTTTTCAAAGATAACCCTGGTGTAAGACTGGCTGGGATCTGTAGACACCTTGTCTACTCCCTTCTGTTTTTTTTTCTTTTCCTTGTTCGTGCTTTCCACTTTGCTGTACCTTCAGTGTTTCTTTAATAAATTATGGAGGGTTTCAGTCTACCCTTTCTCAACAGAAAAAAAAGATGAAGAAAGAAAGAAAGAAGAACTGAAGAGCCAATGACATAACAGTCTTACTAAAATTGGCAGTAGGCTAAACCTATGTTCTTGTCGCTACATATTGTTACCCAACTTATCTTCTTGGTCTGTGGATGGAAGAATTCTCTATTTTTGAAAATGGCATCCCACCTAGATTACTAGCTGTTTTTGAAAATGCACATAGATGTACCAGTTGCTGGGGGTAAACATATAAAACGGCCTAAATGGCTCTTATTGACTGTCATGCTATATTATGCAAGATCCAACTTTGCCTTCAGATATTTACTGTGATTTCTGTAGGCAGGTCGTGCTACTGATTTCGTATTTGTGTCATGCTTCACAATGAGGGAGTTAAACATCATAGGAATGCCCCTCTCAAGATGTGGGCATAGTCATGGCAATTACACAACTTTATAATTTTAGGAGTTATATATTATTTGTTTGGCATCCATGTTGAAAGCGATTAGCTGATATTTATGTGCTCAAAGTTGCATTTATTTATTTATTTATTCAATATTTTTTTCTCTTCTCTGCAGGTGTGGTTCATTTTATTTTCTTGTTCACAACTTCCATTTACGTATCAAGAAGCATCTTCTAATCTACTGGTTTGAAGGGATATCTAAGAATTTTGAGAGGTAATTCTTTTGTTATATTTCTTATGTACTTGTGGTCTTGTGCGGTTAAAGTTTTGACCATAATTTGACTCTTCATAAGTAGTTACCTAATTTTGTGCCTCTGATTAGTAAAATGATGAAGTTTCATGAATGTAACGAGAGCATATGAATTCTCTATCTGAAAAAGGAGCATATAAGGATATGCATCTGTATCACCAATATTGCAAGAATCAACCGGCATATATCATTGTGAGGTTCAAACTATATGGATAGACTATGTGCTCATCACATTTGTACTCTGTGTAACCATGATTACTCAGATGATGGTTTGATAAGTGATTTTCCTTGGTTTTGTGGTGTTGGCATAGCTCATACAAATTGCTTAAAACCGAGATATAACTTCCAAAAACCTCCAAAGCAGTAGTAATTATCAATTTTTTCTTTTTTATTATTGAAATGAGGTAGGTACCTTTTATTAATAACAACCCTCGAATAAAGGAGACGAAGGATCTCCTTACAAAACGAAGACAAAAGGAAAAATACAAGTAGGATAGACCTCCCAAACGAACAAAAATACAAGTTAACTCCTCGCAAACCATGAAAGACCCATAATTGATGAAGGTTGGTCCACTTGAAGAATCATCTTCATTTAATCTCTAAATGTATAAGAAATTAAAGCCAAGTATTTTCCAAATAAAATCTCTCTTTGGAAGAGACTTTCATTTCGGGTTAACCAAATACACCAAAACACCGCTCAAGGGAATCAAACATTGGAATTGGGCAACAACTTGCTTTTGACTTGATTAGTATGCTTTCTAGTCTCCTTCTGGAGGACGAGATAAAGTCTACAGTATTTTTTTGAGTGGAAGGTAGGAACTTATTTAAAACATGATGTCCCTTGAACAAGCCAGAGACGAAAGATCTTAAAAAATTAAGAGAAAATATAGAAAGAACAATAGAAAAGGGGGCGTAAAACAAAGGCCCTGCTTAGCAAGAAATAAAACTACTATAGCAAGAGGACAATTCATATGCTAAGCACTTCTACCAATAAGGGCAAGTCCCAAGCTCTAATAGAAGCCTTGATTGTCTCCCACATGTTCTCGATATAAATCCTCTTGCTTTAAAAGATGGCTTCATTTGAAGCAAGCCACAAATCCCAACATCCCTCATGAGGGGATACTCCAATGAGTTTTGCGCTTCCATAATGTCTACAGTAGTACTCCAATGAGTTTTGTGCCTCCATAATGTCTACAGTTTTGTACTCCAATGAGTTTTATCCTTCCATAATGTTCTCGATGTATATCCTCTTCTTCGGTTGTTCGATTAGTGGGATTGGGAGAAGGTGGGCAAGGCTCTTGACTCCCATTGCTTGTTCAAGACTCGAAGATACGTGGCAATGGTTTCACAAAAGAATGAAAAGAGGCGATTGCTGCAGCCAAATTTTAATGCTTAGTGCCACATGCCGTATTTTGGAGGATTTGGCTCACTCGTAATGAATCTGTATTCCAGCAAAAGAGATTTTACTTGGAGAATACATGGGCAGCCATCTCCTCATTCCTAAGAGATTGGGTGACTATAATTTTGGAGGTTGATAATCCATCATCGATTATGGGTGATAATTGGTTCAGGAGGTGATGAGAAGAGGCATTGTTTGTGGGGTCTCTCCTTCGTTTTGTCTATTTTATTTTATATCTTACTAATTTGTATGGAGATCCCACGTCTCCTTTGTTCGGGGGCTTTTTTTAATAAAATTTCTCCTACCTTTCTCTCTCTCAAAAAAAGTCTACAATATTACATAGTCTTCAAGGTTTATTGGAATGGTTTCATGATGCTGAAGCATGTGTCCAATTAACCAAGCATGCTTCCATAATATCTACAGCATTACATATTCTACAAGGTTTATTGAAATGGTTTCCCAAAGTTGTGTTTTTTTGGGTCTTTTTTTGCTTGTTTTTACTTTCTTGTGATAATCGACTTGTTTTCTGATTTAATGAATCGTGGTAGCTGGTTACCTTTCCATAAAAAAAACACACGTAATAAATTAGTGATTTTTGGAACCGTGAAGCTGATTACTGGGTACTTCTCTTTTAGAATCTGGAATCTTTAGCTTCTTCCACAGAATGTAGATAAAAAAGAAAATATCTGGTCCGGAGGATTATTTAATTATATTGAGATTTCAGACCCTTCCTATCAATGGAACCGATAAAACATGTATTCAAATCATGATTTTCCAAGGAAAGCCTTGGAATGCCTTTCCTTAGTTAGTGTTCCACAGATGCCAATTGAATTCCTTATATTTCTTCTTTGTAGATGTGAGGTGTCTCGTGTCTTTGTGGTTTTCATCCTCCTTTTCAGCACTTCATGGATTTTAAATACTGAGAAATGCGATATGCTTGTAGCATATTTAAAATTTGTACTATATAGATATGTAATGCTCTTCTTCTCTCACCTACTGTTGAAATTTTAAATGGTTGTTGTGTTGCTTTATTTATTTCTTATTGATTTTGTGAAATGTATAATATACAATATGAGAACATGGATGGATTGTGTTTTGCAGGGTTTTGAATGATTCAAATTCTACACAATCTTATGATGGGATGGTATGGTTGTTGCAGTAAGCTTCTCAATGCTTGTATAACTTCTCGTGGCTCATTATTTGCATTGTATCACATAGCTATGTAATGTATTGCTGCTATACTCTATATTCCTTTGAGATCCCAAAAGAATGAGATAGTGTATATATATGATAATGTATGTTGATTATTCTTCATTTCTATAATTTCAATCCGTCATAACAAATTTCTCTGCATTTTAAAGGAGCCTCCAGGAGCTTTCTTCCTTGTTGTCATTTTGTGCACCATGCAAGGGGACTTTTCAACAGTTTTATTTGACTTCTGAGGAGGTATTGGTTGTTTTGGATCTGGACAATTGTTCTTTGTTATTTTTTCTTCTAGATTCTGCACATTCCACATTGATTCTTCTCCCTTGAGCTCCGTTCTAGATATTGTTCATCTTTGTTTATTAACCATTTAGGCAATTTTTTATAGTAAATATTAGGCAAATTATGAACACAAGTTTTCTATAAAATAAAATAAAATAAAATGAAAAATGTGAATTGCAAAGACAAGCTCCTTGAAGCTTGATGTGAGTTTTTTGTCCCATGCTACTTTCTTCGTGTGTATAACGCTGGTCTCAAATCACTCGGAGTTGATGGCTATGCAAAAACTGCATCCATATGGAGACATGGGGAGGGAATATGATTGTGTGACACGGCATGGATTCAGATTTTATGACTGGAATAGAGATATCCATAATTGCTATGATGATAAACAAAATACACTTGCCAACTCATTAAAAAAAAATTCTAGCATCACATAGTGAGAAGATAATAATTGTACTTATCTTAAATTACCGTAAAGATTTGTACAATGTTCTCAAACTTGTCAACGTTGTTCCTCAGAATAGTATTGCTATTCATTATATTTATGTGAAATACTTCAAAACAATGACCAAAATAATATGAAATATAAGAGAAACCCATTTTCTGTGGTTGTAGTTTTTTTTTGGGGCTAACCATCGTATGGAATTTCTGAGTCAAGTTTACTAAATAATATCAGTATCTATTATACCTTCCCGACAAACCACATTGGAGGTTGGTTGGAGTTGTTGATTAAAACATGTCTAGAGTCTAGAGTCTGTACTCCTTGTTGTTTTGTTTTGTTTACACTTTGAGGACATCAGATGATTGTTATTGAACTTCTTGAGCTTGTTTGAGTCTGATAGCAGGTCTGAACAAGAAGCTTGAGTGGAAGTGATTATTTATTAGTGGAACTTTGGAAAAAGCTTCACCCTTTTAATCATAGGTAGGATTCAATAACAAGGCCGCATTATGATCCATTCATATTATCATCATTAATTTGAATTTGTTTTAGTAGCAACATGGTT
Source organism: Acorus calamus (assembly GCA_030737845.1). Lineage (NCBI taxonomy): Eukaryota > Viridiplantae > Streptophyta > Magnoliopsida > Acorales > Acoraceae > Acorus > Acorus calamus. The sequence goes on from CM060860.1 coordinate 3,907,325, forward strand.
GACTAGAATCATGGTGGAAAAGGGATAAATAGGGTTCAGACCCTATACCAAATTTGGCTTCTTATGTCCTGTTTGAAAAGCTTCCCAACTCTATTGGAGTTGCCGATCCCTATGCATGTGCTGCATAATCAGTAAGATAATACATCCTTGTCAATCTATGGTATTGTCCAAGGATTTAATGGCTGGTCCCTCTTCAGCTTACCATCTAGCCTCTCAAGAATCCAACATTGTTTATAGAGGATTGACATCGATTTGATATAATTTTTTTTTGATGGACCAATTGATATCAATTTTGATGGTGTAAAAGCTTTTTTGACTTCTTTGAGATGTGTTCGTATGGCCCGGCCCATTCTGATAGATTCGGCTGGCTGTTTATGATTATTTGTTCAAATGGAAAAACCCCTCTGGTTATGTTAGAGGGCTACATTGACATTTCTCGATCACACATTTTGATCAACATCAACATAGTTATTGTGACTGTTCAATAAAATCATGTGATGCTTGTGAATTCTGTTTCGCCCTGGGGATCATGAGACAACCCTAATCAAAAGAAGGAAAGATCAAACCAAAATATGTTCCCTTTTAGCCATATTACATGGTTAGTTTGCAGTTTGCCTTAAGAAAATAAGAGAAAAATTTCCAATTTTTATGAACATCTGCATTAGGTGTATTCAAATCTAATTGTTTAGGTGCTGGTTGATGTACTACAATCACATTCTTGATTTCTTATTTACTTTTCTGTTCTATTGGTCTCTGAATCTGACTTTATTCATTAAGCTAGATAGTGTTTACCTATTTGCAGATGTTCTTAAATGCTCTCATAATTTTTTAGCCTAACATCAGGATTCAACCTTGATCTTAATTTAATTATTGTTTTGCAGATTTTGTTGCTTAGAAGTGGGTGGCATGTTATTTGGAGCTGTTTATTGCATGGTCTGCCCATATTTAGTAACCTTACTCCAGTGGTGAGTTTTTCTGGTAACCCTACATGGGCAGGTATCTCCCTCTGTTCAATTGTTAGGTATGGAATGCCAGGTGCATGCTTTAGGTAGTGCCCACCTGCATGGCTATGCATTATTATTATATATTACAGCATCCTGGGGTTTTATTCAAGTGCTAGTTTTTTTTTTTTTTGAAAAGAGATAGGAGAATCTTATTAAAAAGAAACCCCTGGATAGAAGGAGACTAGGGATCTCCTTACAAAAGGAAAGGTGGAGAGGAGAAGGGAGAGTACAATACAAGAAAAAATAAGATAAGTAAAAAAATAAAAAAGGAAACTCCCATGAGGATTGCCATGATCAATTGATCATCCCCTCCCGAACCAAAGAACCCCCCCTGATTCACGTGCTAGTTTGTCTCAGATGTTTTTGTATCTTGATTTCAATTTCTAAATCATAATTGATTTATATATGTAGGTGATATTAATGCTGTATTTTGTTGTGCAGGCAGATGCTGCTTTGAAACTCCTTAGCAGCATTATCTCAAATGTAATTTTGTCTATTCCTTCCCTATGATAATGCCATTGAATAGCTGCAATACCTTTTCATTAATGCACATCTTTTCCATAGAGTAAGGAACTGTATTTGGTATATTCTCATGATAAATTTGCATTGTTTTACTTTCATTCTTTTTTTTCCAGGATCTAATCAACTTATTTAATGTGCCTCAAGATGTATGGGATCTTCGGATATTCAGGCACATGCCATCATCGTATGTTCTCTGCTTGGCTTGATTGTGACTGCATTAATTTAACATTCCTGTCCTTTTTTTCACTCTAGTTCTTCTGCTAATTGATTGTTAGCTTGGCATTGGTGTTGGGTTTCTTCATTATTGATTGACTCATTGATTTACATATGGATTGGCATCAAATATTTTAAATTTACTTCAAGAATTGTTGCATTATATTAATGTTGACCACTTGATTTCCATGTGGTTCAGAAGCTGATATAATGTGCTATTGCGAATTATGATACATGTTTTTTATGGAACACATTACTCTTCTTATAGATGAACATCTGAGACTATATTATTTCTTTGAATAAATATTTGTAGAGGCCTGGATTTGTACACTGTTGGCTATCAGGCCAATGCAATATTTCATCTTTTCATATTCAATCTCTCCATAATAGGATTTGCATGTGTTTTGGTTAGATTAGCTGTCTTTTGAATAAAGAAGGATTGGAGCATTCATATTAAAATGACACCCTCGCACAAAAAGGAGACGAGGGATCTCTAGAGCATAAAAACAAAATAAAGACAGTAGAACCCTCAAGTAAACAAATCCCTTTACTTAACAACAACAAAAGAAGGCCCTCAAGTAAAATGACACCCTCAAGTAAAGGGCTTTTATTGAATAAAAATTCCTATCTCTTTTCATAAAAAAAGAAGACCCTTTTGATTGTATTTGTGTGCACCCTTCACACATTCATGAACTACCAAGAAACTATTGAGTACTCTTATTCCATGGATGAAGGTCGATTGACAACCGTCATCCCTGAAGTTATTCACCTCTCTAATCCGTCATATTAACATTTGCAATAATTTATATGCTCATTGAGGAGGCCAATGGGATGCTAGTCCCCAATTTCCTTGCACTCTACCCTTCTTCAGGATCAAGGAGATAAATATAGAGTTGAGACAAGCACAACCTTGTCCCCCCCCCCCCTATTTAGTTAGGAACTCTGACAATTTCTTATGGTGAGTTGACATAAGGTAGAAAGCTAGTTGTAGAGTTATGTTCAATCTTGTTCTCGGGCATTCTCACTGTTCTAGAGGTGCTTCTTAGCTTACCCATGTTGATCAGGTTCAATAATCGTTTTTTTAATATTGGTATTTCTCTGATTTCCGCCAGGTTTGCACTGCAATTTGTCTCTATATATTTTTCTTCAAAATGTGCTCAGGTACAATTTTTTTCTGGTCAAGAATTGTGCTTTTTTTCCCCCATTTCTTGATGCGATGTTTATTTTCATGGGCTATCATGCTTTGATTAAACTTTTTTTCCTTTGCTTTGTACTGTTAGCTTGTCGTGTTAATTGTAAGCATCAAATTTTGATGAGAAATTCTAGGTGCAGATAACAATTTTGGGAATGGGAGTGATGTTGAGCAATAGGGTTTTTGGTATTTATGAGGTGCCAAATGAATTAGGGCTGTTGCAACTTCGATTTTCTCACTGTTGGTGGAAGACTGAGTTTAGTTAACGTGGAGTGATGAGAATTTCAATTCATATACCGTAGTGTATAATTTTTTTTAACATATACAATTGTGTATGATTAGATTGAGCAAGCAGAGGCCAAAACAATTTGGGGTGGAAAATAAGAAAGTTAAAAAAGTGCCTCAGGCATCCTAATTATTTAAAGTTTATAAGATTGATGAGACTAACGGGACCCATTTCATGAGATCACCATCTTAGAGGTTTGACATTTCTTGACAAAAAAATTAGGCTATGGTTTGAAGTTGGCCTGGGGTGGGTCTCTCGAAAGACCAAACTTCAATTGGTTTTGGGTAAAAGTTTAGAGGTTGGTGACATCTCCTGGTTTCACTTTGACTATTTTGTAGAGTGCTGATTAATGTGAAGAGCCATTCTCGAATATCATTTTGTCTTGCATTCTACAATATTCTCAAGGTTGCATTAAAGACACAATGGTAGTCACGTATTGTTGTTTTGTTAGATTTTCAATCATTGATATTTTCTGAAAAGCAAGAGGGGGGTTGAAAAGCTAAACGTTGAAAAAATGTTTGGACCCACGTTTAGTATCTTCCGCTTTTCAATTGCGGAATATACCCAAACCCAAATCCAAATGGAGCCTTAGTCTTTTTTTTAAAAGTAAATATGGGAGCAATTGTATTAATAAATGTTGCCCCTTGAAGAAAAGGAGATTAATCATGCACCTTAATATTCAAGAATAATTTTTTTTTTGCTGTCAATTATTGGCATGGTGTCTTGACCCATTATGTCATTTTTGAAATGATAAGACCCTGGCGCATTCTTCACCCTTTTTCACATCCTGTAGGGCAATCTTCCAGAAGTTCTTCAACTCAGGAAAAATCTATTGAGGGCAGTTCTTGGTCTACTTAAGGTTAGGTTGCTTCATCTCTTGAAGTGTACTTGTTTTCTGTTCTTTTTTTTAATTTCTTTTAAGCATAGTAGCTGAATTCAGAGTTTTGACATTCCTGATTAATAAACCAAGAAATGAACTTGCTCCTTGTAGAATAATTTTTCAACTTTCAATATCACATAATGGAATATATTGTTGTCTTTCCTCAAATGAATAATCCCCTTTGTTCTCGGTCTCTGGTTGCATAACTGATGAACTGAAGTTGGCCTGCTGCACTGGGATTGGATCTTAATGCCTGTAATGCTAAGGTCATCGAATGTAAAATTTCAGATTATCTACATAATCTGCGTGTCCTTTGTAAACCAAAACTCAAGTTGTAGATTAATGTGGTTGTAAATGGGTCTTGTGGATTTATGTTGGCTTTCTATATGATCAATAATTCAATACAACTACATTCTTATATGTTCTATTCAATATTCATTCATGGTGACTTTGCTCGATATTTGTGTTTATAATTGGGAGAATGGGTCTTCGGGAGTTCCCACAGATTTTCAAATGCGATAAATGAAAACTTGAGAAATTGGCAAACCATCATTTGTTGATATGAATTCTCTGATCTCACATTATTGCTTCATATAAGATTTTATTCCACTGTGACTTTCTATCTTATCACATTATAATTCATCACTATAAAAGAATTCTAATTAATTAATTTATCAATTTACATCATAGCTGACTTTGCAACCTGAACTAAATTTGTGTCATTTGTAGGATCTTGGTGCTTTAAATGAGCCAGTGGTGTGGCTTCTGCCAGCATCTATTTTCTCTCTTTGTACTGGATGTGCTCCCTTAAGCCATCATCTCCCTCATGTGTTGAAGATATGATGGAATGTATGAAGGTGATACTTGTGGATCAAGTTATAATGTTGCCTCCATGCCAAACTATTTTATGAGCATTTCAAATCAGTCGATTTACTGATTTAGATAAAAATGGTCTAATCTTCCATGTGTAAATTGCCACAGAAAGAGGAAAATGATCAAAGTATTGCACACCAACTTCATGATTGTTCTGTGGAAATCTTGGCCGAAATTGCTACTGAATCTTCTGTTGAGGTATGCAGGCTATTCAAGTTTATTGCTTAGATGCAACTCATACAAGTATATTCTTCATATTCTGTAATTGAAATTGTCATATCTTTTAGGTGTCTGATACAACAATTCATCATGGTTTACGGCTTCCTCAGCAGATGAGGCATTCATTATCCCAAGAAATGGAAGAGTACTTTCTTGAAAATGTTACTTTATATGAGGAAGTTGAAAATTTTAACCTGTCAGATATCTTTTTCCTCTGTGGTCTCTTGTCCAACTGCATCTACTATGTAATCTTAACAAGGTATGAATTAGATGATTGATAGATGTAATACCAGTTTCAATTCCATAGAATATCCTTCAATGCAGTTTTCCACTTGAGTATAGTTGTTTCAATTCCATAGGATATCCTTCAATGCAGTTTTCCCTTGAGTATAGTTATTTGTCATAATATGCATTCTTTGGATTAATGACTAATATCATTTTGTCTTATTATACATTTCAAAATGAAGGATGGAGGATGGTTTAGTGGGAGCTGGCTACAGCTAGTGCTCAATCCATCTCTTGTACAGTGTTGTAAAAAATCCCCACCCCCCACACTTTTTTTTCTCTCTTTCGAATATTGGTAGGGATCATACCACCAGGAATTTATTCATAAAGAGTAAATTGGAGTACAACTTCAGTAGGGAAAAAAAAGAAAGAAAGCGAAAGGAAACACAAGATTGAGGGATGAGAACAATTGATGAGCAATCTACTCTCCGGACCCCAATCCAGACAGCTAACAGAAAACACACCAATTACAAATATGCAGAAAACACTACTAACAGGATTAAACCAAAAACAAAACCCTGCAGGGTACCACTAACTACTCCATAATTACCAGTCTGCCATGCAAAAGATTCACGGATTGTGCCCCAGCTGAATATTTCGCCCAGTCCTTTATGAGGCGTATTGTACTCTCCTAGATGCTATTCTTAAAGGCTACATCATTTCTAACCAACCAAATTGTCCAACAACCAGCAGGACCTAACAATTGGGACACTTTCTTTCCCCTTTTTTCTTCACGTTTCTTTCTTTCTCGCACAGCCCATCCAAATTTCTGAAATGATCTAAACCTGCTGCAGATCCCGGAGAGGCCCACAGATTTATTGCAAAATGACACTGACATATGAATTGCTCCCCTGTTTTGTTTTCATTGTTACAGAGTGGATATAGTATAGACTCCTCTTCAATCCATTTTGAGCTATACATGATAAGCTAGAAACAAACCTTTGAACCTTGAAGGGAACCTTTGTGCCCCATATTTCTTTATGTTTCGCTTTGATGGTGAGCTGAATATTGTGTTCCCTCCTCATAACAACTCTTCACAGTAAATCCATCTCTTTTATTTGGGCACCAGATCACTCTATTTGCTACCCATATGAAATCTTCCAGCAGCTGCAGTAAAAGCAGGATATAGCAACCTCAGATCATGTTAGAATTCTCCTGAAGGTCGGATGCCAAGCAACAGCATCTCAAACCACACCAGCAGCCCTTGATGAAGGCTGTTTTAATTGTTGCCACCTCGAATAGCAAGTCATTAATATTCCAGTTCTCAATTTTGTGCATCTTTTGTTGAATCACTATGATGACAATTTAGTGGTTTCAATAGGTTGAGTAATGTCTTGAACAGATTTAGGAGAAATAAACTTTTTTATTTCGTGTGCAATATCCAATGATTTTCTTTCCAAGAAGTTCCCCATGGTTGAAAATTGTGTTTATTTTGTTTGTCATCCCCAAATTTGTTTGATCATGTGTTCTATCGTGCTCCTCTTATTACCTTTCTTTTTCTTTGTGCCTTGACCTCTTCTTCCAAGTGAATATTTTTTATTTATTGAGTGAAACTCTTTTCTTTGCTTTTTTTAATTTATGTTTTCATCCTGTAGTTTTACTAGGTTTGTTCTTGTCATCTCTTCCTGATCTGTTTATAGTTTGAGACTATTTCATTCTGTTATGTTGAAGTTCTAAATCTCATTTTTTTCGTGTCTTAAGTATTCATAATGATTGTGGTGCTGAACAGTATAACATCATTTTCTCTTTGGAAGGTCAAATTTGATGGATTTGTAGTAAGAGATACCTAATTAGATAGATTTACTCTCTTGGATATTTAAGGAATTAAGGGCATGTTAGCATGACACCTTATTTTACTGCATTTGATTTATTGAATTTATATTGATTGTTTTCCTCAGGTTAGGAGATAGCAGCTCATCTCTAGTCAACAAAATGGTTGGTCACATCTTAAAATTGCTTGAGCAAATTGTTCTTGTCATTGAAAAAAATTGTGTCGAACTTCAGCAACACATATGTTTAGACACTGGCTCCGTTTTTGATGTAGAAGGACGAACTTTAACTTCTCTTAGATGCTTTCTTTGCTGTCCACTCTTCAGAGTGTGGGTAAATGATGCTGATAACAATCTTCATACAAGTATCATGCATGTTACAGAGAAACTTTTGTTTGCTCTAACTAAGTTGTTTTCAGAGTCCTCCCAGTGTACTTCAAAAGTTGAGTGTGAGGCTCCTGTACCATGTTTAATTTCATCTTCATCAAATTTAGTTGAAAATCCTCATCCTGTATATGATACTAAAGTAAGGCATGTTGATATGGAGTTGGACGTGGATGAAGATTCAGAGGATATGGATTTTTTTACTGTTAGTGGGAATAATGTTCCTGGTACTTCATTCTCTTCTGTGGAGTGGAAGAGGGAACTGGTTTCAGCAATGTCATTCTTTTTCTCTGTTTCACCTGATGCAACATGGAAAGTGCTGTTCAATCTTATAGGACAAGAAGATGATTTGAAGGCAGGGCACAGTTTTTTTTTCTTTGTTTCATTTCTATTATTTGGTAAGTGTATTTATTGCTTTGAACGTTCTTTGGTGAGCAGGTCTGTGAAGTTATTTTGTTCAGTCTCTGCCAAGGTTATTCTTGTTCTGCTGGAACTGTCTCAGATTTGGTATTATAAACTCTTTGTCCAGGAATTCATTCAATGAATTTTCTTTTCAGAATGCTTGGAACTAAAAGTCTAATGCTCTTATTATATTTGGATATTCCCTTGATACTACCCCCCCCCCTCCCCACCTCCATTTCAGGTTTGTTTGATGAATCACATGTTGGAAGTAAGTGTTAGTCCCAGGCTTTGTTCTGTTGGTATATTGACTGCTGTGCATAGTTTGCTGGAGAGATTGTTGTTGTTATTTCCTCGTGGGAAAGATGAAACTGGAAAGAAATTTGCGACAGGAGTCTTAGAGCAGGTACACCTTGTGAGAATAAGATAATGGTTTTTTTTCCTATTTGTATTCATCTGTAGTATCTCATTCTTTATCATCTCATATATTGACAAGTAGGAATTCTTTTAGATGAAATTATTTTTTTGCCATGCTTATTCCATTGTAGGTCAGTTAAGCGTGTTTGAGACTTGAGATATATGGTATGTAACAAGCATGCCTTGTGTCCAAGTGTGGAGCTATGTTGGACGCTGCATATATTACACATCCAACACCCCACGCATGTTGGACAAGATTATAAATTAAACTTTGAAATGCCATTGCCAATCTTATTTGTCAATGTCTGACATGGACACAATTTTGTGTTGTTATATAGGGTATATGCTTTTATATTATTCTCAGCTTCCATTACAAAAACTCATATTACAGGTCATTCCAGATAAATGAAACAAAGTCCAGCGGGGCATTTTAATAATAATTATACTATATAATGACAATTTATGACTTTGATGAAGATAAGACTGTTTAGTCTCCACATCTTCTTTACTTCTGTGTACATCTCTCCTATGTCACATCATCAGACCTAGATTCTATCTCAATTTCTTGATATTCAACTTGTTTCCCACTTTTGACATAAAATTGTTAAATTTCAAAAATTTTCTATCTCATAATTTCTAATAGCCAAATTCATCATAAGTTGTTTGATAATTCATCCATAGGATTGGCAAAAATTCAAACTTGCTGCCAATTTGTTTTAACCCGTTCATAATTCACTATAGACAAAAGAACGTGTGAGACATTGCTTCTAGAAACATGATAGTTTGTTTATTTTTTTCTCTTTTCTAAATTTTTTGGCATTGTTCAATGTAAACATTTGAGTGAAGTGTGGATTCATTATTCATGTGAGGCAATTTATGAATATATCTTACTTTGGTTTTGGACTTTCAGAGCCTAGAAACCCTTGGGGACCTGCTAAATAAAATAGCAGAGATTGGTCTTCCTGATTGGTCGGCACGCATTAAATTGTTGGAGTGCATATGCTGTTTTGTTTCACTTGACCCTCATATTGCCCAGGTGACTATATTCTCCTGTAAACTTTTTTTTTTTAACTGAATGCCTGTTGGAAATGAATTGGCATCATATCTATTTTGTCTGGCTCTCTATCTACTTGTTTTCATGGATCACTCTTCTGCAGCTTGCTTGGGGAAACTATTCTTTTGTTTATATATGGAACTCATGTCACCATTTTATGTACTCTACTTTCCTGCTTTGAAGCAGGGCATGATAGAAAGACTTCTTGGGATGCTTCAAGATACTGATTTTCGAGTCAGGTTTATCTTGGCAAAACGGATTGGTATACTTTTCCAGACTTGGGATGGTCATGATCAGTTGCTCCAAGATATTAGGCAAGTATTAATGTGTTTGAAATATATATATATATATATTTTGTATTACAGATTTTTTCTTAATCCCCTATTTGGTAAGCATATAGCTATTTGTGGAATATGATGGGATAGAATAGGATAACAATCCCTGTTTGACATTTGACATTTGACATTTGACATTTGTGGAATAATCCCCTATTTTGTGCAACACCATTTGACATTGGTTGAAAAGTCAACCAGTTTTCTGATAAGACTACAAAATGGCCGATCACCCTTCTGATGTGAAGCTATGGGGTTCACCTCTTTGATGGCGACCTTACAGGAGGTGGGGCTAACATGGCTGTGTGGCTTCTGGACCCGAGAAATGACTTCTCTGTCCAGAAATGTTGTGATTAATGGAGGAAAGAAAAGATCCTGTGGATCCCAAAAGCAAGGAAGTATGGGGCATCAATGTTCTGCTCAAGGTTTATGCTTTCTCATGGCTTGTATACGAAGAATGATTCTTACAAAAATATATGGGGGCGAAATGGCATCCAACAGAGCCTACGGAGTGCGTCTTGTGGAGTTTACCCTGTGAAACGGTCACCCATTTTCTGCTAATGTGACCTTGTGAAACAAGTGTGGAGGTGCTTGGGCATGGCTACAAGACTCAAATCACATTTTTGATTTGTTGGAGCATACGTAGTTGGCTGGAAAACGCCTACGGAAGAAGGGTGATAGAACTGTGAAGGCTAAGATTTCATAATGCATAATCCCTGCCACGATATGAGCTATTTGTTTGACGAAAAATCTAGTTTTCAGAGGTGCAATGCCAATGGAGGAGAACATTTGGAAGGCAACTGAATGGTTCATATGTTTCATATGTGTGATGTTCTATTTTGAGATGGAGTATTTTTGGTTTTTGGCTTGGCTTTGTAGATATCTGATCTATAGGATCTATGTTTTCTCTTTTTTTATTGCTTTCCTTTCTTTTGTATCCGGCTATGTACTCCATTTATCCAGTAATCTGATGGCAGTAAATAGCCTACCTGTTCAATTTAAAATAATATATAAAAAATAAAACTTTTACCCTAGAAACTAAATTACCCTCAATTAATCCCTATTAAGCCTATTTCAGCTATTGGTTCAGATAGCTTTCTGGGTAGGGTTTGAATAGATAGCTGTCCATTCTATCAGTTTGCAGTAGGGAATCATTAGAATTTACATAATTTCTGCATTCTATCAAAATGAAGTTAGTTCCTAGATATTTTTTTGTCATGATTTGCGGATTTTGTCTTTCCTATTCAGATTGTAATTTTTCATTTTAGTGTGTTTCTTTTTCTATGCTGAACCCTTTCAGTTTTGAGACCTATGACTCAATGTTGGACAATAATCTTGATTTATATTTTTTTTCTTGATTTGAGCCTGGATTTCATTTAAAAATTAAAAAGACATACTCATATTCTTAGTTTATTTTTTGATATGTGTTGTGATTAAAAGTTTTTGTGACATTTTTTCATCTTGTTGCTCTTGTAGTTATAACTTTGGTATCCCATTGGTCATGGCTTCAAATGAGAAGCTTGTTAAAGCTGGAGAAGTTTTTGATGTTGGTTCCAATCCACGTCCTTTCATGGAGACCGTTCTTGTTAGTCTTGCTCATATTGCATTTTCAGTGAGAAAGTAGAATCTGAGGTACTCGAGAATTCATTTTCAAGTGATGATATTTAATTTTTTAAGGTGGATGATTTCTGAGAATTGTGGTCTTTATTTTATTGTATTTGGAAGTGTTGTAATTTGTGAAGAGTTTGTTGGTTGTAAACTTTTTAAAAATTATGTCATGCAATATTTTTTTTAGGTTTGTCGCAGATTAAACAATCAGGATTAGGCAATGGAGTTCCGAATTTGTCTTTGACTGAGTCTTTTTTTTGGTGATGGAAACGGTAGGCAATCCCTTTGTATTAATAAAAGGCCAAAGCCCAAATAGAAATGACAAACAAAGAAACGATAAACCGAAACCCATATAGAAAAAAGGGACCCATGGAAGCGAGAAAAGAAACCAGCACCCCAATAGTAGTAGAGACATCTACGCATGAAATGCTATGAGTTGCTTCCCCCTCCCCTCCCGAAAGTGAGGCCAATCGAGAAATCACCACACCTCCCACCAACACCCTCACCACCCCCCTTCCCCCACAAAATCTTCCCCACTCCTGAATTTCTTTTTTCCTCGCTTCTAACCAATTTAAAGAGCCATTCACAGTTGTACAATCTGAATTAATTCATAGTTGCATATGCATGACTTGAATCTTTGACAAAAGCATGATTATGGGCTGTATCAACCATGTAGCATTCCTCGCGATTGTTTCCATATTTTCTGCAATATCAAAACTCGTTGCAGGATGTATTTTAAGTAGCACTGTGTCTTCTTTGACTGTCAGTTTTTATATTTAATAAAAACTCTTTAAATTCTTATCTGTCCATATGTCAATTGGCAGTGGTGAAATTTGGACATTTGGCAGTGCCAAATATGACAATGCTGTGTGATATATAAATATAAAATTAGGTATGATTATATTACAATATGGAATCCTAAACTATCAACAGCGTGATGTTTGAAGTATCCGTAGTGTGCATATAGTTTTTAATTTCTTTGGTTATCAAATATCATAAGATAATTGTAGTCCTCCAGTGTTTAAATTGTACAGGTGAGCAATGGTGTTTGTAAATCTTTGGCTATCAAAGGACTTGGAAGCAATTGTAGTTCTTGAGTGTTAAACTAATACTTTGTCATTAGGATAACCTCTTATTATTATTATGAGCCCTAGTAAGGAGTAACATTTTGGTTTTGGAGGTTAGACATACAAGTCTTTGCTGACGATGCATGATGTAGGGATAGTCACCTATGCATGGCATATCGAGAGATAGCTGCGACATCCCAAAAGGGCGCGGTGTCCTTTACAACAGAAAGATCGCCTGAGAGTCGAGTAACCATGAGGGTACCTAAGGTGAAATGGCAACCCGGGGAATGCGGCATATGATGGGACCCATACTGGATGAACCGGCAGAGGAGGACAATTATTGTTTTCCCATATCTGCCATCCAGGAGGGGAGGTAACCGCCCTTTGAGGACCGGGAGCTGACTTATCTAAGACAGCGTTGTTGAAGAATAAACCTCTATTATTAAGATTATGACTTCGTATCTCTCTTATTGGAGTGTTTATCTGCTATGTAGGAGTTATTTTTTATTGGTTCTATAATAGAACTACAGGAGGTGAGTTTCCACATCTCATCAATATATAAAATGTAGGATTGTTTTGCACATCTAATAAGAGTTGTTATGTCATTAGAAATCTGAGCTTTCATGATGTCTCTACATGGTTCAATTTATTCCATTGAACTCTACCAGTGGATAATGATGTTTGCATAAGAATCCCATAATGTGATAGCTCTCATCTTGCCTTTAAGCTATTTGGATGAACAACTGCATCTGCCCTGTGATTTTCATTGCTCGACTAATGTCACCAATAATGCTTGGCCCATTGATGGAACATGCAAGATTTTGGCAATATAAACATTTGGTCAAGGCTCATTGGGTATATACATCTTGGTTAAAATTTTTCTGCCTTTTGCACTAGCATACGATTCCTTTGTTCATCATCTCTGGGTTTTTTAAGCTTGTTCTACATTGGTAGCTCAAGCTGAAATTGAAAATGGTAGAAGCCCTCTATCGGGAAGCTGGTTCATACTAGGATCTAGACCACTAGCATCTGATTCCTTTGTTCGTCATCTCTGGGTTTTTAAAGCTTGTTCTACATTGGTAGCTCAAGTTGAAGTTGAAAATGGTAGAGCCCCTCTATGGGAAGCTGGTTCATGCTAGGATCTAGACGTAAATTTAATGGGGGTTGATATGAGAGTAACGGTGGTAAATTTACCTTTCTTGTATGTGGAGTTGATATCAAATGTCCAAGCATCGTCAATTCCATTTCATTGTAAAATTTCGAAAATGGACTTTCCATATGAGAAGTATAAATGATGTTAAACTTTTTTCTTAAAAACTATATGTTTTTCGGGCCTATTTTTATTGGAGTAACATTTTGTTTCATGACGTGTTTGTAGAACTGAACCGTTTGGATTGCTTGATAATTTTCTGCATGTTTCTCTTCTTCCAACTGTCTCTTTGTGAGTTCTCATATTACTTTCTTCTACTTAATATTCAGGTGGTCTTTATGATGTGTGTTATATCTGCTATGGATTTTCGTGAAAGGTACGTATACTTGGTCACATATTTCCCTTTGTTTTTGTGATTTTTTGGCTTTAATCTCCATCACTTGTTTCAGGGAATTAGTAAAGGCATTGCTTGATAATTTATCAAGGAAACTTCTATACGCAAACAGGACAAAGGTGATGGATTGCATAATATTTTACAGATTTTGTTCTCTTATAATTATTACAGTTGTGCTATTTTCTCCTCTCTTTTAAGCATATGAATCGGATCAACAAAATGAGTAAGTTGATCTTTTGGCTTCTACTTTTGTGATATATACGACGTTCTATGAGGCATGTCCTTCTAGAACAAAGATTTCTAGAAATTTGTCTGCCTATTCGTAGTACTTTGATTTTATTAGTTTTGATTCCCATCAATAAGTTTCTACATCCATTACGAGTGTTGATTACTAAAACTTGAGATTGGTTGGTTTGAATGTCATGTAAAGATTCGTCTAGTCAGAGTATTTAATGTTAAGGCTTAAAATTAAATTTGTCCAAGTAGATAATTAAAAACAAATAGATTCATACAAGTAAAAAAGTTAGCTGACAGATTACTCAATTATACTTGCAATATTGTTGATCAGGAACTTCCATTTAACCTTGAATTTTTTTCTTTTACTCTTTTCCTGGACAATCCGTTCTATGCATTTTGTTTATGAAAATGAGGATGTAGTAGTTCTCTATCTTAATTTATTAGAGTAACACTTTTATGGATCTCTGTCATTCTCTTAAATTTTTGTGATCCTTGCCAATACATGAAAATCTCCTTAGTTAGTGTGGGGAGCTTGGATCTTAAGCAGACGGATCCTGTACCTTTACTCAGCTCACGTAGGTCACATTCTCTAGGTTGGCCCTGTATCTTAACATAGCACAACGCTCCACAATCGACATTTATGTCAGCCCACTGTAGGTGTTTCTCACTCTACCTGGCCCTTTCTACTTTTGGCAGCTCTCACTCTAGTTTTTGTTTATTGGGTATGTTTTTACTAGATCATTCCCTCCATGATACAAGCTCATATATCATGACTGGGGTAGGATCTTGTACCATTTTTATGATACTAAGCAATATACCAAAAGCGCACTTTGGTAAAAATGTTGTGGAAAGCTAGGATTTTAACCACTTTTGTCCCGCACCTATGTTCGGATAACCTAACTCCTGTACCCTAAGTTGGACAATTGGATTCAAATGCTGCGATTCAGTTGGGACAATGTAGAGTGTTGGACATAAGGGGGCCCGACTTTCAGTTTGGGATCTATGTGGCTAATGATCTAGTTTCTGCACCATTATCAGTGAGGTACATACTTATGGTGTATTAGGTCAGGTCACCTCATAAAAGATATCTTCCCAGTTCCCATTTCATATTCTAGACGTTGAAATGCACGTAAGTCTTGTTAGTGCACAGCAAATTGTTAATCTTTTTGCTTATAACAGTTCTTTATGAATTGTCACAACAGGGACACAAGATATAGGGTCCGCGATTCGCTTACTGAACTTGATTTTGTTTGACTTGCTTGAAATCATTGATGAGAAATATAATTGATAGGTATTATTATGCAACCAGGTCGAGTATTGAGAGCTTTTAATTTGGACTGCCATTTCTGAACTACCACTTGTAAAAAATTGGGTTTTCCCAATGCCATGTGTGAATTTCTTGTTTTGGTTGAGTCAACTTGAGATAGAAGGATTGTATACCGAGGAGTAAGCGGTGTGGGTGTAACATGTGCAGGAACAGCAGTTATCTCTACTACTGAAACTGCCTCGTGGGTTCAGTCATATGACAATGTTTGACGGTTTTATATATACATTGTGGTAGTTTGTGTACCTTTTTTTCAAAAATTGAAATAGGATGAATTGGTTCAATTTAGGTCATTTTTTCTCGAGCAGATGATAGATTAAGACTCTGTTTCTTCGTTACGAGTGTCTGTCGGGTGATGGGCAGAGGAACTGAATTTATGAAACATCTTTCATAGCCTTAGTTGTTTGGGTTCTTGTTATGTTGCAGTATTTCGAAGAGCTTATGGGATCTATTCTTGCTCGTTGGGTAGTTTGCGAAGTAAGCCTCGATGCACTTGTTGAGGTAAAGTCATTAATTCTTTTGCTTTATGTTTTCCCAGTTTTATGAAGACGATTATCATTGTTCTATTTCAGTAAGTGGAATCTTAAAAAACTCATTTCTTTAAAAAATTGGTTCAAGGGGAAGCTATCACTTCCTAGGCTTTTCACTGGCTACTGGTAATAGAAGTGGACAAGTTGTGGGCCTTTTTCTTTGTAATCCATGTTGGACATCGTATTATGTTGTTGATTGTAGCAATACTATATTATTGTTTCCTAGTTTCTTATTCATTGTTGATGCCTTAAAACTTCTTGAAACATTTTCATGATTTGATGGAGGTGAAGATTAAATAAACATTCAAGAAGGATATTAAATTTGGAATACAAAGCACGGACACTTCCCCGGAGGTCCCGTACCCGTGCCGGACACGTGTCAGACACGGACACGGCACGAACACGTGTCGGACACGGCTCCAGCCGTGTCTGTCTTCATTTTGTCTTGAACACGGCTAGGACACGGCTGGGACACGGCCTAGGACACACCTGGCCCAGTCAATTTCAGCCCAAAAGTAAAAAAGAAAAAGAAAAGGAAGGCCCAAACATAGCTCACAAGTATTCAACCCATTTAAAACAGCTTAGAACAACTCATTTAAACAAAAAAAATTCTTAAGGTTAAAAAAAATAATGATTTATTAGTTTAAAACAATGATTTATAAAAACAGTGGTTTATTGGTTTAAAACAGTGATTTATAAAAACAGTGGTTTATTATTTAAAACAGTGATTATAAAAACAGTGATTTATTAGTTTATACAATTGATTATAAATAGTGAATTAAATGAAATGTGTTTGTTTATATAAAATAGTGATACATATTTATTTATTATATTAATTTATTGATTATAAAAACAGTGATTTATTAGTTTATACAATTGGTTATAAATAGTGAATTAAATGAAATGTGTTTGTTTATATAAAATAGTGATATATATTTATTTATTATATTAATTTATTTGTTACCGTGTCCTAGCCGTACCTGTGTCCTATTTTTTTAAAAATCGCCGTGTCACCGTGTCCCGTGTCCGTGCTTCATATATTTGGATATTCTTGTTTTTAAGTAGTTATTACCAACTAATTCCATTATTCCACCTAAATTTTGGTTATCTTCTTGTAGTGGATTGTATTCTATTTGCCTTTAAAATTTGTTTAGGGGATTAGTGAGTGGTTGGGTTATATATTTTTTATTTTTCTGGTAGTTTTTGACTCTCAGAACACAAAAGTTTATAGAGGTATTTTGATGGCCAAATATCTTTGTAACCACTCAAATTAAGGGCCCGTTTGGCGTTTATTCTCATTCCGTGTGTTTGGAATCTTCCATTCTTGTGTTCATCCTAGCCAAATTTCTCCTTCCATGAACCTGAACTGCATTCTTGGGAGGGAAGGATTCTCCTTCTAGATTAGAGTTACCAAACTGGCTCTAAGTTTTAGAACTTTTAAATCAATAAAAACAATCATGACAAGTTTGAGTAATTTAGGGTAGTTTTAAATTTATTAGGTTTTATTTATCTTACATAATTTTTAGGCCTTTATAATTCGAGGAGGGAGGTAATCCAATATATATTTTTTCATATTTTATTAATAAAATTTAACTTTGCTATTTGTGTGATTCAACCCGAGAATTAGATCAAGGTTTGGGTACTTGTAGGTCAACCAACATCTTTTTTTTTTGCATAAATCTTTCTTTTTTATTCCAAATCTTGAGCAATTGATTTTGTGCTACATTATGATTCATACTTACAACCAAATTTTGATGAAATTGAAAATCAACTTGACCTCATTCTTTTGCTTTACTCTTAGAAATAGATGGCGAGCATAGTGAAAAGTCCCTTTAGAATCTTACAACAAAGTTGCTCCTTTCTCCATTGAAAATATCGCTTTATCATTTCTTTTTGGGTGCATGGTTCATGAATGCACAGCTATATGCTCAACAATTCCTCATCATTTTTTCTGCAACAAATTCCAGCCTTTTCTTGTCCAAACAGACACAGGAAAATTTATTTCTGCCTGTTCCAAAGAAACTGAATCTATTGCTTTTTTTCGTCTGCTCTGGGTTCCACTGCTTTAAAAAATCGTGGTGGATCTTTATCAGTAATTAGTCCTGTTTTTACTATAAATCTGGTAATGACATTATCCAGGTTGAAATTTCCCCTATTGTTCTCTTTTATCCTGTTTCTTCTTTTCTTTTGATATACTTTTATTGTAAAAATTCGTTGGGCACCTTATTTTGACACTTTCGGCGGAAAAACATATGTTGGCTCCTAAGTGAAACATTATTTTTGAGAAAAGGTAGCCATTTGGCCACTATATATTCGAGAGGCAAATGCCAAAGCATAAAACCAATGAAATAAAATAAAAAGCTTCAATTGTTCATTAGTAGAAGAGACTCCTAAGTGAAACATTAGGAGGATATGTCTATAAACCAAATAAAATGCAAACTCATTTCTGATCAGACAGAGTCGCTGGTGACTATATTAATGGAAATGACCTTGGAGAACTTCATTACACGGGTAATTTATGTCTTTTAGGAGGTAGATCCCTGTTAAAATCAGATTCTCTCATAAATTATTTTATTTAAAAAAATTAAGCATCCATTCAACACCAAGTTTCTCCCCAGAAACCAAGTCAGTCTGATTTTTCTTCCCTTTTGTTGCAATGATACAACTGCATTTCATTCAAGTCGTAGATGTTGTCATTTAGTTTATCTAGCATCAAACTCTAAAGGATGCACGTTGACTAATATGAACATATTCACTAATCTCTCCATTTCTCTACCATTTTGTGGTAATGCTAAGATGGCATTTGAATACTTTCATTTTGCCAGCTGTATGATCTCCATCGCTTTATTGAATGCGAAGGAAGGCCTGATTACACATTTTATGTCCCATGTTGGCCAAGTGGACTTCTGGTGCCAATGCTGCCAGAGTGCCTGCTAATTCAATCAAGTTCTGTCTTAAAGTCATTAGAAATTCCCCAATATCCTGTTTTAATTTCCTTGTGGTTCAATGTACTAAATGCTTTCCTTTCAATTTTGGTACTTAATTGTTTATATTCTGTCAGTTTATTCTCAAATAAAATAAATAAATAAATAAAAATTCTGTCATGTTGTACACGCACATGATATTGGATTCTGTTCTTTTTAACTTATACTTTTTTATATTGTTTTTCACTGTTAAAGTGGTTCTTACAGGTTTCCATACTTGTGTTGTCTGGGTGCAGATTCAAGATCATTTTAATGTTACATCAGAGACAAGTTCTTTCATGCGTTCTTGTTGCCCTTGGCTTCTTCCAACACTTATTCTACATAGCAAACTGTGAATTTGAACTGGGTTTCTATGGTATTTAGCTATTGTTATCATTTCCTCTATTGGATAATCATTTTCCAATTTATTAGTTGCTTTCATATTTAAGTTGAGTTTAGTCAAATGAGTAGAAGGCGTCACTATAATGTTTTGTGAACATTCTATAAAGGTTGACCTATCTGAAACGAAGTTCCTTTAATGTAGACCCTAATTATAATTCTTACCAAAATGTAACTTTTTTATGATTGCTGTGTTTAACCACATTTCATCTTCTCTTTCACATAAAACATAATGGAAACAGGATTACTTTTGCCTTATTGTTAGTTCTTCTTAGAGTCCTTAATGACCACCTGATTGTGGACGACCACCTGATTGTGGCTCCCCGGAGTTATCCTATCATCAATTGAGGATGGTAACTGGATCACAGTTTGAATCTCCAACAGATAGAGGTCTCTGATTTTTTATACATATAATTAATAAACTAAATAAATAAACTGAAACTTAAGATGATCAAAACATTGGTTGTGATCAACAGATCACTAAAATTGCAAATCCCAAGCCATGTAAAGGATATAATTTAGTGTCGAGCAAATGGAAAATAACTGAAATAGAACATCATTCAACTAGTCCTGACCGAGCCACACTACAACTAATGCAGAGATAAAAAAACAATCTTGAATGTTCACTCCCAGATGGGAGAAACAAGGTCTGCCATCAAATTCAACAACACTCACAGGGTTAATATGCATAACACTCATTATCTTGATCATCTGAAATAAAAGTCCAGCCATGAAAAGGAATAAGCTGTGAAGCTCGATTAGTGAGCCGACGACTATAATCTATTGGAATAGGCATATTATAAAATATATAATACTAGGACATATCTTAGTAAAAAAAACCATGTGGCACTCAAATCCATTTCAAAATCATATTTCTGCTTTGAAAACCGTGATTTTTGAAATAAGTCTTATGCACACATGTAGCCCACATTCCCAAAAATATGTACTTCTAAAGTTATGGTTATTGTTATTGTGGATCTTGGAACTAACAATGCCACTAAGATTCATGCCCATAGTTTCATGTATGACAATGATTAGCATTACGTGTAGGTTGGATGTCAATTTTTATTTGGTGACCATTCCAACTAGAATACATGGGCATAAATGCTCTTTGATTTGATGTGTGGTCCATACTTTTTATTTATATATGGAGGAGATCTCTTTATATTTCCGATTCTGTGGCCAATGAGGATTTGCATAATAATATGAAGGGCAACGCTGCAAGGCATTTGTATTGAATCAACATATGGATTCACTTTGTGGTTGAATTAACTGTTTGTTTTAAACCTTGGTCTGCTGATCTGCATACTATGTCTTCTCGTTATAATTGGATAAAATAAGTTCT